>CM043117.1:47407983-47543924 GCA_023701765.1 Hylyphantes graminicola | reverse complement strand
GTTTCTAAACCCTAAAGTAAAAAAATAAGTTATTAAATTTTGTACATCAGTAAAAGGCTCAAAGTAAAAATTGCCATTGGGATATTATGATTTATTTCCTCTAATTAACTTCAAAATCATTGTGCGTTATTATCAATGTCAGTTGAATGCGAATACAATTTGATTTTTTTAAAATCTATTTTATTTTTCAGAGTCTGATAACTTCAGAAAGACTATTATACATACTTCAACGTCTTACAAAATTTTTAAAAACTTGAACTGTCCCAAGAATTTAAAATTCTCCAATTTCTTTCCCCAAAACGGAGTTAAATCTTCGGTTATCCTCACTAAGGATTTCCTTCGTCACATTTCAGAACTCGGAACTAAACTAAAGTAAGTCAGATATTTTGGATATTTTTTTTAATTAATTGCTTTTGCAAACCTATTCGTTTGTAGCAGTCTTTATTTTGCTTAATGAAAGGTAAAATTTTACCATTTCTTGTTTTTATTTTTCAGAGTCTTATTACTTCAGAAAAACTATTATACATACTTCAACGCCTTACAATATCTTTAAAAACTTTAACTGTCCCAAGAATTTAAAATTCGCCAATTTCTTTCCCCAAAACGGAGTTAGATCTTCGGTTATCCTCACTAAGGATATCCTTCGTCACATTTCAGAACTCGGAACTAAACTAAAGTAAGTCAGATATTTTGGCTATTTATTTATTTTTTTAAGATTTTCTTTGCTTTTCCGATTCGTTTGTAGTATTCTTTATTTTGCTTAATGAAAGGTAAAATTTTACCCTCCTCTTGCAGCTCCAAAGGCTGGCGTCCTAACGATTACGCCACCGGGGCGGTATGCATACAGTTGCCATATGGCAACAAGTAACACAATCCACTTTATTCTATTAATGTAGAGCTCCCTTTCGACAAATGTGTGCTTTTTTCATCTATTACATTCCATTTTGAAGTTTAAGTCAGTAATTACCCTCATAGATGACAGTAGTAAAAGTGTAGTCAAAATTAAAGAGTTAAGTTATTAACTGTTGTGAAATTGCGTTTTTGGCAGTATTCAAAGTATAATAATATCAGTACTCAATTACAAATAAATTGTTTTGAAGAAATAATTATAGTTCAACGGGGTAATTTTTAAAATATATTTAGTAGTTTTCTAGTCACTCTTATCAAATTTGAATTTTGTAGTTCGTTTTTGCCACATGGAAAAAAAATTAAATTGAAATTATTAAAATTCCAATACCGTTTATTTTTTTCAGTATTTTTTCCCACAATGTATGAGAATTAAAGATACAAGCATATTTTTCAGGATGAAAAATAAATCATGCATTACAGTGTTAAAGATTTACATCACGTGAAACAAGGCAATTAAAACCAACAACAAAATGTCCGTGGTAACAATGTCATTCTACTACATTTTCTATTTATATGAAATTGTGACTGCCATTTGTATTAACTGGATGCTCAAGAATTACTCGATTTTAAGGTTTTCAGCAATAATGGCTTTGACTTCTTTTAGAAATAACATATTATATTTTAGAATTTAATAACTTCCCTCTGTTAATCTAAGTAACACTATACTTACACAGAATATCTCTAGATCTACATATTTAACCATCATTTAACCTTACCCCCTAACACCACTTTCGGTCGTTTGGTGCAAGCAACCGCGATGATTGAATGCGCTACAAATTGAGATTTTGCCCAGTGACGTGTGAGTAAAGGCGCCACCCGATTGTGTCTGCGGTGGCCCCCAAAATTATTATTATATTTTCTAGCCTGGGATATATATGCGGGGCGATTTTCAATCGAGTTAGCGCTGGGAATTTGGCGAGAGAAATGTGAATCGTGCAGAGAATGACACGAAGATGTATGGGGAGATTTCTTCTTCGTCTCAAAGGGGGTTCTGATTGGAGCCATTCTTCACGCGCGACATCCATCTTTGAAAGGAAATTTATATGCACAAATGCTTAAGGTCGTTTTTCTTAAGGTTGTTTTAGGTTCGAAGGCCTTTGTTTAAGGTATCATTTTTCCTATGGGAGAATCTTTTACATCACTGTTATGGATCTGTTATACCGTGTTTCTTTAAGAAAACTTTTTGATCGAATTACGTGACAAATTGACTGGCTTGTCTTTTGTGCGATAAATTTGAGTGTTAATTGCATTAGGCCGTATTACCAAAAATATAAGTGTCTTACTTTATTATATTCATACCCAGTCAATTTAAACTACACTCCAATTTTTGCTTATGCTGACTCAGTAATGAAATTTTTTAGTGGCTATCATTTATTAACGGAAAATTTTCCTGGAAAATTAATGAGTAGAGTTACATGACTATGAACTCTAGAAAAGTTCTTTCTCTCAGAAATAATACGCTCACCTTTGACGATTCATTAATCCTCAAGCCTCGTTTCGTTAATTTTGAGTATTCTTTCGTCAAACTATCACGTAACTTTCGAGTAAACGCGAATCCTCAATTTAGTGATCGTAATTTTACGATTCTGTATCCTGATTTTGAGGAAACTGAATCTCATTGTTGTACTCACATGCTCACAAATGACGAAATATTTCTTGAGATTAGACGAAATTCGAATCCTCATAAAAATGACTAATCAAATTTTCTCACTTTGAGGAAAGGAATACTCGGAGCATTTGCCAGTAAAGGCATCGTCAAAATTAAGGAATTGTCGTCGGTTTTGAGTATTCGTTTCTGAGAGTGTATCGATTTCTTCTTCGTCTCTTTATTCCAAAAACTACACTTTCAAAAATGAGTAAAAATACTCAAGTTCAAATCTGTCATATACCTATTTGCGGAACCTCGCATAAACTTAAGAATGAAACATCTGCAGTTCATTTTTAAGCATGTTTATGTTTCTAAAATAAGTTGAAATTTTCCTTACATGCCAATTTTTGTATGCGTCCTTGTTTCGAAATTGAGTATGTTGGTGTTTCAAAACATCTTGATTGTAACAAAATAACCTGTCAGTCAACTTCCCTTGTGAAAATTACTAAATTTAACAAATGAGAAGTAACTTTGTTTTAACTGTATTTTAGAATTAAAAGCATTCGGGTCATCATAATTGAAACACGAAGTTTAATTTCAAAATGGCCGCCCCGGTGGCATAATCGTTAGGACTCTAGCCTTCGGAGATGCTGGGGTCGGGTTCGAGTCCCGGTCGGGCATGGATGTTTGTGACCGTCAATAAATGTTGTTATTTGTCTATTTGTTATTCCTTTCTTTGTGACTGTAAAAATTCTTTCTGATGTGTCTGTCCCACTGGACGAAAGCTTATAAGCGTTCTCTGAACAAGGCACACAAGCGAATATATATCTACCATAACATACCATAATTTCAAAATGAAAACATAGATTTACTCAATTTGAAAGTGTCATTTTTCTCAGTGATGGCCTGCTCAATGCGAGGCCTGATTCTAACCATTCTTCAAACATTTTTAACAATTAAATATAAGTTTAAAAAAAGTTACAATTAGATTTTAAGTTCAAAGGCCTTTAAAGCGTCTCGTTTCATGAAATTGTCATTTTAAACTAATATTTTAAATATTAATTTAATCTATGAATGCACTGCAAGTGTGAATAATATTGACTTAAATTGTCTTTTGCAATAAAATATAATATTAATTTCATTATTTTGAATTGCCAAAAATATAAATCTTTCAATATTTAATTAAAACGCAGTCAATGTTCAATATATATTCCCTTTTCTGCCTTAGATAACTGTGTAAGGAGAAATTTTCAGTGTTTTAAATTATTTTTATTTTCCTAAACTTTATATTATTTTCTTATCTCCCAAATCAGAAGTAATTTATTAACAAAAATTATTGCCGGATACTTTTATGCAAAGAATGACACAAAGAAGTGTGGTGCGATTTCTTCGTCTTTTGGTGGCTCGCTTTAAGTTTAGCCTGATTGGAGCCATTCTTCACACACTACTTTAATCTTTGGAGTGAAATTTCTAAGCAAAAAATATCTGTAAAAGGAGACGTTTTTAGGGCTATTTTAAGTTCAAACGCGTTTGTTCAAAGTGCCGTATTTCTTCGTAATGAAAAGGGGGTTTTTAATATCGTTAGGAATTTGGATTTTCATGGTCGAGTAGATGTACATTTTCCGTGCAGTTAATTTTAAAAAATTGACATACGAGTCGTGCTTAGGCGAACTGAGCTGTAATTATTTTGTTAAGGATTCTAATAGCTTACGAAGACATTGTTATTCCTTAAATTGGTCATTAAACATCCAAACTGTATTATTTCCATTTACTCATCAGACGACAAATCATGAATTATCCCATGATATCAGAAGTTTTCATTTCTTAATCTGTTCATTGCGTTTCCATATTTTAAAGTATTTATCATTTTTTTAATCAAATAAGTTTTTAAAAAAAATATTCCCTTTTTTAAGGGGACGCATTACCCAAAAAAATGGTCAAAATGTCGATTTTTCAGTTTTACTTTTTATTATTTACAATATTCTTTTGAACATTTACTGAAAGTTTCATAATGATATCTTTTGTAGAAAAAAAGTTATTAAATATTTTCTGGAGTCATTCCTATAAGTTTGAATACAGATTTCGTCTGCTTTCAATCTTTTTTTCTCTGTTTCACGTCTTCAATTCTTGTGTTTAATAAATCCCTAAGGCTTTTTTTGCTAATTAAGTTAGAATTTTTAAATTTTTTACCTTTATTCTTACATATATTATGCACAAAATTGTGCATGGAATAAGGTCTTCTATGTATAGTTATTTTTTTTTAAATGTTGAATTCAATAATTTGTATTTTTTGTGTATTTTTTTGTGATTTTCACTGTAAATGCATATTACTTTTTAAGTGTCTCTTACATTTTAAAATCCATGCACAGTTCTTGAACAAATAGCAATAAAAAGAAACCATAAAAGTTTGGTGAAGTTATTCTTAAACTTGACGGAGGAGTAGGGTTTAAAAAAAGCTCAAAATTTTGACTTTTTTTTGTATAAATAAAAAACTACTTGTAAATATTCATTTTTATTGCTAGACATTTTTTATTTAGAGTGAACATTATATAAAACCAATATAATTTTCAAGTTTATGTTATTATTTCTAGAAATAATATTTTGGGTAATGCGTCCCCTTAATGCAGAATATGGAAACAGAAAACTGTGTGCGATTTCTGAGGCTTGCTCAATGGTGATCTAGATTGTAGTTATTCTTAACGTAATAATCGGAACAAAATTTTAATGCGATTTTTAAATTGGCTTTATATAGTAAAGTTAAGGAGACTTTGTCTTAGATATCAAGTTTAGCATTATGAGAAGATTTTTTTTCTCAATCATATAAACTGATACTACATGATTCATAGTGAATAAAGATGGATTCGATTGAAATTATTTCAACAAATTAGATTCATCATTTTTATTAACTTTCGAATTGAATAAAAGCTTACTAAGACTTTCGCGTATTTTGTCAATTGACCAAAGTAAATTGAATCATTCTTTTTACCGTAAAAGGATACCCATTCATTGCAATCTTTTTATTAACACAGTAAACTCTTAGAATTCATTCACAATATAATTAAAAAGTTTATTCATCGTTCTATTCCACAACGACTAAGATTAAAAAATTATTCTTCCACTGACTAATTGGAGCCATTCCTCTTATGAAATCAATCATTAAACCAAATTCATATGCTTGTAAATTTAAAATGACCTTTTTTGTTATTTTAAGCCTAAGAACCTTTGTTTCAGAGATGTATTAAAAAGATGAAGTTCGTTCAATAATATCCATTATAAATCGATACTGGGTGATCGATGGATGACTTTTCGATTAAGCATTACTTTCACAAATTGTGTTACGTCGATTTACTTTCAAAGTAATTTTTTCAGACAACCTTGCAAATAGTGTTCTTTTATATATTATCTTATTAACAAAATTCAAACATATCTTTGTCACATGTCAAAACTCTTCGTTCTGCTTGCAATAAAATAAACATTATGTTTTATTTCGGCTACATTTTTCAGATTACAAGTTTTATCCGCCGTTGTTTAAGAGAGAACTTAAGATTTTATGTCTTCTTTATCTTTTGGTATTCTTAAAAGATAAGGATCATATTTTAACTACCTTACACAATATAAAAAATGGAAGCAATGCATGCAAATACATTTTGGAAGAAAACAAATCGGTGTTATTTTAACTTCCAAGAGCATTTCTTAATTCATTTTTCACATTTAAAATGATTAATTAGCAACTAATGAATGTATGTAATTACAGGAATTAGAGATATTTTTAATAGATTACTCTGCTTAAAAGTTTTCAAATATATATTTCGGAGCCACACATAACCATAAAATAAAACTGATTTTCTTTTGCAGCTTATATTTATGAGATAATACCACACTTGGCACGGTGGGGAAAAAAGATACAATCTTTAAATTGGCATGATGAATTTACATTAGTAAAACATGAAAATCGTGGATCTATCAAATAGTGACATCTGCTTCATTTCCATGGTACGAATTTATAAAAGCGTAAAACCTTAAACGACTCTCTTGAAATATTGCCTGTTTGCATATTCATCACTTCAACGTATATGGTGCAATATTTCTAAGCCCATTCACTTCTCAAAGAAGAAACTGATTGGAGGCATTCTTCTTTTCATGCAACATCAATCTTCGGAAACAAGTTTACAAGCTGCTAGTAGCTTTTTTAAAAGATTGAAAAAATTCTCCTTGTGTTCTTTAGAAGATTATTTTAAGTTTACAAGGTTTTTGCCGAGTTGTCATTTTTTGTGATGAAGACTGTTTTGAAACGAAAATTTCGAATCTATCTAGGGTATTTATATGGATGGAAACTTTAAAATGTACTCTACGTTTAAATCTCTTAATATTATATTAAAATTTATTTAATAAAAATACTTATTTTTTGCAGTACTGCATAGCATTCAATCATTACTTACCTAAACCCATGATTTTTGAACTGTAAAGTATAGCCCCTTCTACGGTTTAGCTTCGAACCCCAGGGCTATACCGTACAAGGTAACTTGTTATATAAAAAAATGTGGAATTATTCCAAAATGTTTAAGTAGGATCAGTAGCCGAATAATCAAATTCTATAGTAGTTGTATGTGAAATTTACTTTGCAATTTGCTATGTATCGACGAATCAAGAATCAACCCTTAAGTTGATTCTTGAGTGTTTAACCCGGCTCCACCAAATATAAAAAACTATCATATTTTAAAAAAAACGTATTGTAAATATTTATAAATTATAATATTTTAGCGTAAATTATATTTTAATAAAAAGTTATAGGTTATTAAGAATAATGTGATTTTGAACTTTCTAGATCAAATGCTAATTCTAAAATGGCGTATATTATACAGCTGCTTTATTTACAACTTAAATTAATGCTATATACACATATACCAACTTGTTTGTTCTGCCTTTAAATTGCCATTACATTTAAAACTGTATACATATTTAAAATAATTTCTGTGAATTTAATAATTAAAAATATATTTTTACGACAAAATTCATACTTTCCTATAAAAACATTCAGAAAAATGTCTTTAGCTACTGCCTACGAAATCAAGCAGAATACCAAATCATAGAACAAAAACAGCACAACTTGATATACTGGATTGCATCAATCCAGAAATCCAAGAAAGACAAACCCATTACAGACTTTTCACAAAGACTAACAAAAAAAATAACGATTTATAAAATAAAATTACAGGAAAAACCTCCTCCGACATCAGATGTCGACACTTCTAAACTAAAAATAAAAAACATTCCTAGATCGAATTACTGTTCGACAAGTGTCATTTTACGGAGGGATTCCGACCATCATTCAGGAAGCTAGGCCCAAGTTTTTGAAGGGACTCCTTTAAGCATTTTTCCACAGACAAATTGGCATCGAGGAAGCCGTTTCCGAAACATTTATCCCATAAATCCTTGGCGTTCAGATCCCGTAAAGATACGACAAAACCCGAAGACATTCTTCAGGGCTTTATCTCGTTTCTGGGTTTTTAAGAAAAGTTTGGAGGAAAACGTGAATTTTGTGAAGACTGTTGGATTGGGTTTGTGTGTGTGTTAATTTTCCTTTAAGCATTCCTTTTAAAACAACCAAATTACAGAGTGGGAATTTTATATTATGAATTGAAAGAAAATAATGGTATGACAAAACACGAAGACATTCTTCAGGGTTGCATGAAAAGTCCGGAGAAAAAAGCGAATTTTGTGAAAACGATTGGATTGTGTTTGTGTGTTCAGTTCCCTCAAAGTATTCCTTTTAAAATATTTAAATTACGGCGAGGAATATTTTGTAGATATAGGCCAAAATGAGTACAAGTTACCAATCACAAAATTGCCTAAGAAAAATCGTAGTTGTAACTTGAGGAGTTATATAATTTCTAGTGTTTAACAATTTAATTAAAATAATAAATGAATTCATATCTGTCTAATAAAGTTTTATCTGTATTTGGACTTGAATTATAAGATAGTTTAAATTAACAATACAAAATATGGTTAAAACCTTTCTGGGTTAAAATGTAAACTATTTAAAACTTAATATTTAATTTTTAAAAAAATCCATTGTAACGAATCGTTAATAAAATTGAATCATTCAAATTGAAAATTATTAACCAAAAAATATTGTATACAATATTTTAAGACTACTTGAAGTTGGCAGAAATGTTTTCCCAATAATGTGTTTTGCGCTAAAAATAGTTTTAATAATATCGATCAAGTGTCAGCGCTATATTATTGATGGATGACTTTTTGATTGATAACCACTTTAATAAATTGACTTGCCTTAAGTCCCTTTACACTCAACAGTCTTACAAAAAAAAATGAGTTTTGAAACCTAAGAATAGTGTATCGTTGTATATTGTACTTGGGTGACACTTTAAGAAAATTATGAAGTCTCTCACAAACACCTTTTGGCCCACTCTAAAGCACACAAAACATGAAAATAGATGATAAAACACTGATGATAATGATTTTTTTTTGTCTTTTTGTCTGGAAAACTTGTGAGAAATGCCCAAACTCTTCACCCACTCAATATTTTTACACAAGCGACACTAAGTATTTCGACAAAGCCATTTTCACGAAATTAATGAAAGGATTTTTTCGTAAAACGAATGAGGATTTTTTTTTTTCAAAATCATTAAACTTGATATATGTGGCTGGCCCCAAATGCTCATATAGAGGAAGATTCATTAAATAGCTATACTTCGAAATTTGTTGATGGCCCAGCAGTAAAAGCTACTGCAATTTGCAGAAATGATGCACGTATGTCACATTTAATGATTCTCATTAGTCTCGATTTACCTGTTTTTGCATTTTTCAAGCAGCAGCTATTTCGTAGATTTTTATGTTTTACTGATTTCTCGGCTGCTGTGGAGCACAGTAGGTTAAGGCGTTCGTTTTACATACGGAAAACTAAAAATATAAATAGGTAAACTTTTGGTTTTAGTGAAAAGCAACAGAATAAAAAAAATTGGGGGGAATGGACTTAAGTGGTATTAGAAGTAAAGGTGATGTCTGTTCATTTTTTATGGGGATCAAGTAGGGGGACACGTCTCCTGGCGTCTACACTTCTGGCAAGGCATGATACACTAATGAAATAGTAGCAAATGAAAATTCAAAAGGCATCTGCATATCAGAGATTCACGGAGATGGAGTCCCATCGAATACCATTTAAACTCATTTCAATTTTGATAACGTTTCAAAGCAAACGTTTACACAAATTTTGTTGTACTTGCACACTGATAAAATAATTAACATGTTACTCTCGTTTTTGCGCCCCATAAGGAAAAAAGAGGTGAAAATATCTTTGTCAAAATACTTAGTATCACCACTGTATATTATTATGATTAAATAATTGTAACTAACAGATCATACAAATAAATGTCCGACAGTATTATGATTTTCATTTTACATTCTAGAGTTCAATCTATTTTGTCATTCAATTAATAAAAGGCAAGATTTAAAAACCTGTATTTGAAATTGATTAACCTTTGTCCATCCTAAATCCTTGTTACAGAATATCAGACTGTGAAAACTCGAAAAATGAATAATAAAAACAATATACACCTCAGCACGCAAGCAAGATCAACGCAAAATTGATTAAAAGTACTACATGGACTCAAATTTTGTTTTGAATGGTTCAAATTTAAGCATCTGTTATTTCTTTTCTTTCCGCATAGAAGTCTTCGGTGCATCAAGGTCTCTTCTCCAAAGAGGAAATGCCGATAGTCGTCCCTATATTCCTTTGTTTTCGATACAATAAACATTTGTTTAACCGTCATGGTGGGTTTGCTCTGGAACAAATAACTAAGGGGTGGAATTGGTTCATAATTTATGAGGTTCAGGAGTACATTATCTTAAGCTTTCGTGATACAAGGACTGAGACAAGGATTAGCCGAAGTTTTGGTATCTTTAACAAGAAGATGGTACAGGGGAATATAAATAGTTGATGAGAAATATAGAACAGAGATGTGCGAAGTTTAATTTATTTTCTTATGTTTTCTTTGTGCTTTACAATCTTTATTTTATAAGTACGTATTTTAAATCATTTATCTTCAACTTCCTAATTGGCATTTGTTATAATTTATATTGAGTTATTTTAGAATGTATAATGCTTATTTATTTTTACATGTTAGTTTAATGAAATAGTCTCATTAACTCGCATAACATGAAGAGTTTATCGTTTATTCTTTTGAATAAAACTCCAATCGTTAAGTCTACCTTCTTTTAGTTTTGGAAGATTAGAAACAGTCGTAAATTGCGCCATTGTGTAAGGCTTAACGACACGACTTCATTTAAATATGTTTTTTGCTTTGGTGTTTAAGTTTTTTGCTTTGGTGTTTAAATGCCTCTTTAAAACGTAAGTGAAGTTATTTTATAATCTTGAAAACTTCACAAAATTCCTTGTAGATATTAATTTATAAACTTAGATTATTATTAATAAATGTCGCTTTGAAACAAAACATTTAAACACAAAATTTTATTTTTTAAAACGCTAATGGATGTCTTAAAGAAACTATGCCATTTTTATAAAGTAAAGAGGCCCAGAAAAGTCAAACTTTTATTTGTGATAAAATATTGATTTTTTAAAAACATTTCTTGGACTATATGGTTTGACAATTTAGTGGAAATAAATAGTTTTTTATTGTAATTTTGTTATATTTTGAATGTCAAAAGAAATTGAAGCTTTGAATTATTTCACGTAAAATTATCGTTAAATAGCTTTAATTGAGATTTTTGTTAGTTTTATTTCTTACATAAAATTCTATATGCCATTCTTAGACATCTTGATTTATATATTTGGTTAGGCTAGAAAGTAAAATTAACTTGACAGCGTCTTAGCAAGTTCAAGTGCGGAAATTTAGCGAAACAGTTACAAACCGTCGCACAGTGGGGTATTTGACCAATCTAGCTGGACAAAAGTCGATTTTAAAAACCTAAACATATGAAGAAAAAATAGTCATTTCTGATAGACAAATAATGAGCGCATGTCGAACAACACTTTTTTTTAATTGCAGACGACTTTTTACATTCGTAATGCTGGTTTAAAGTTCGTTGTTCAGAAGTGTTCGGTTTTATTTTTCTGACGTTCGTAAACAGACGGAGCTGTAATTATTTTTTATCCTAATTAAAACAGCGAAAATGGATTTTTGAGTTATTGAATCTAATTCAGCAAGTAAGAATGTATACTTTCCACCAGTTTTAATTATTTTTAATGTTTTATTTTAAGCATATTAACGTTTTGAAAATGTTCGATTTTTCATCATCAATTTTCTTCGATTTGATTTACATTTTAGACAAAAAGTTATATAGTTCCGCAAAGTTCCGCTTTGAGTTTTAGCTTAAAAGAAAGCTTAGAATCTAAGCTTTAAGAACCTGGTAAAATTTCTTGCGAATTTTTGCGAATTTGCGATATAAAAGTAATTTTCCATCATCGTTAGGTATGTGATCTAACAAAGTACGCAAGCTTCAACCTACTCTCAAGACGTTAATTTTTGTTTTAGGATCATCAAAAGTTATAATCATGACTAGGAAAGAATTTGTTTGCCATTATGCAGTAACAGCATTTGAATAACATAAATGAAAAATTGAAGTTTTCAGAAAATTGCCTTTTAAACTTGGATAATTTTTCCGATGAGCTCACGCGTTTAAAGATTGTTCAAATGTTAACTAAATTCAAATTTCGTTGTCATAAGGCTAAAAAAAAAGAAGATATTTTCGCTAGAAAACTAGGATTGGCTTGAAAGTTTATTTTTAGTTCCAAAAATTGTGAAAGGACAAAGTAGATATCTAACGAAATTTCACTGACTCGTGATCGGAGTAAGAGGAGAAAAACAAAAGAATTACGAAAAAATACCGATTTGGAAGTGTTTGCTTTCGCTACACAAACCAAGCTTAAAAGAAAGTGGGAAAGAGATGCTTCTCTATAGTACTTAAAACATTGCTAATATCCAAATACGAAAACCTTTGAAGATGATTCACATTACGATGCACATATCTTTCAAAAGTTCTATCGTTCCTATTTAACTATCTTGCTGTGTAAATAATTCAATCATTTGACAAAATCCAATACAATCTTCGCCACGATAATGTCGTCCAATAAGAATGGGTTAGGTTTAGTTTGAATTATCATCGAACTAGGGGTAGTTGCGCTCTTAAAATAAACGAGCGATTTTAACTCAGGCTGAGTTAATTTTCATGTCTCCAGTGTAGAAAATACACTTCCCCTATAGAAGTGGATCCTTTGTATAATAAACTGCGACAGTATCACTCCAAACGAGTGATTTTAACTCAGTCTGAGTTAATATTCACTCATTTCCAGTGTCGAAAATGTACTTCTCACACAGGAGTTCACTCTTTTGTTTTAATAGTGTAAGTTACGAGCCGACACCTGAGTGGACACCCAACGCAAATCGAAGAGCGTGATCATACGCAGCTTCGGGATTTTGTAGGATATTTGACGTAAACGCCCTCCACACAGTATGTAATTCGTCGGGCATTTTTCGTTGCTTCACGAGCCGTTTGTAGGTCGACAATTGTGTAGGCAATGCAAGGACACGAACCTGGGACCTTCCGCATGCAAGGCGACAGGGTCTATGAGAAAGTCCTCTAACTCCTGGAAGGCCCTGGATATAATTGGTCAACCCCTTATATCAGAATGGGAGGTATCAATTGGCATAAAATAATAGTTTACATAAAAAAACAATCACTGTTATTAAGGGTGCACCCGTGCAACGCCGGGTTTATAAAGCTAGTTGTTGTAAAATGTTGTATTGTACTTATAATACCCGAAATTAACTTAAGATTTCATACATTACTACCAGAAGTGAAAAAAATGTTTTTGTCCAGCTAGATCGGTCAAATACCCCACTGTGCGTCGTAAGTATATGATATTTAGTCAAAGGTACTTTAGTAGTGTGCAGTATTTAAAAACCTATTTTTCGAAATCCACACCCTTTCCACCAGTTTTACACTTCATAAATCATGCACAGTTTGACGAAGCACACGTTACATGTGACGAGATGTGCGCATCCATTATGAGCGGCACGACTTCCTGTGCCGGTGGCACAAAATCAATGTAGAGTGGGGTGTCCTGTCATCTCTTGTTTGTCGGGGGTAATGCTGGGGAAGAGCACATCGGGCAGAAAGTAGACGCCACCCTGACTGTCCTCCCAGGACATCTAGACATGACAGTTTAACAGTGTCGTAACCGGTACTCAACTGAATTAAAAGTAAAAGGAAATTTTAAAAAAATAAGGCTAAGCAGAATGGCTTAACCTTTTGAGGAAAGCAGATGTACAAGCCCGTCTAGGGACTGAGAGTTTCATCAGCAAGACATTTTTTTTTTCAAATTTAGAAATTGTATAATTTCGTAATACGGTTTAAAGCTAAGAGGAATATTTTAAAAACATTTATACAAAAATTAAGTGATAAGTATGCATAAAAAATGTCTCTATATAAAATATTATTGTCTTGAAAAATTTATTTTAACTCTAAAAAAGAAAACTAGTATACACTTTAGCCATTTTACTTATTACAAAGAGGAGAAAAACTTTCACTGTCCACAAACTAACCAAAATATTTTGCGTGATTCTTGCAAATGTACTAAAATTTATTGCTTCGCATTATCCGTTATTATGATGCGAATATTCAAACTTAAAAATAACTTATGACAAACCTTTTTTTAATCACTGAATGAAACTTTTTGATGTCAACATATTGAAAGAAAACGCATTAGATTTTGCCATTATCTAGTTCTTTCGCGAAATTTCAGCATTGTTTATCAAAAAAAATTTTAATACAACATGCATAAATTTTCAAAGTTACAAACTGTCACTGCTTTATTATCATTATTTAATAGGAAATTTGTTGATGATAATAAATGTGATAAAATCCTATGATTCAAAAATTGTCAGAATCCTGTCTAGACATAAAAAAAATAAAAATAATTAGGATATGGATTAATATAGAAATTTCGCAAATGTAATTATCTTTTGCTCAATTTTTGTTGACCTACACTACACTGTAAAAAAGTCACTTTTAGAAATAAATTCGCACTTTCGACGTCTAAAAACTATTTGTATTACTATACGATATGGAATTTGTTTTCTTTCACTCCGATTACTGCTTAAAACAGTTTCTCTAATACTTTCTCTCAATAACGTCGCTTTGGGGACACGGTAACACAACCTCCAAAGCAAATACACTATTCCTTTATTTGTCTTAAAACCGTCGAGAAATTCGGTGGGCGGGTTGGTACGACGGCGACGCTTCACTTGTAATCTAAAGCTTGCGATTTCAAGTCACTTAAAGAAAAACATTTCTCGGTTTTAGTTAAGTTTTTCTGTATTTTAAGAGACAAAAACGTACTTCAGAAGGAATTTTACACTTTTATAACAAAGAGCTTTCGTACTTAGAACATTTTTATTCTGAAAACAAGTCGTTTTGAACTCATTGCTTGAAATTTTGCTTGTTTTGCAGTGTACTAAAGTATATGGGTTAGAAAGATTATGTTAAAGATATCTTTATGGAATTTTATATTATTGAAAGGTCGATACAAATGCAATTTTTTTTAATGCCAGTTGCATCTTTGCCAATCTCATATTTGGTGAAGGGTGAGTCAACAGAGGCAAAGCCTTTTTTAAGAAATTTCTGCCCTGGGCGGAAATTCAACAACTGCCTTTTTCTTTGAACAAAAAAAGGTACTAATTAAAACTAACTAAATAATAATAACTGCTTGATTTAAATTTAATTACCAACTTCAATTAAACTAAACCAATCAACTAAATTTATACCTCCATAAGTACAATAGATTTTTTTTAAAAAAATTGTTTAAATATTTATATTTATGATTTTATTGCTCTATAATTTATAATTTTAAAATTACTGTTTTTATAATTTATTTACTTAAAGATAATTAATTGCTTCAAACTGAACTACATGACCGAATTCAAGTATATGAACTGCTAGAAGAAAGATTTACATGCTTGTACAAATTTAAAAGCATGGAAATTGGAATAATGAAAGAGAAAGCCGAAGCATTAGCTAAAACTTATCCCAAGGATTTGGTTATTGACAACGTAAATGAACTAAAACACCCTAATTACTTTATAAATTATAACTGAGGACTGTTTTACTGATTAGAATTCATTGACAGCAAGATCATTTTAAAATATATAATTAACAATGGAGTAGTCTGTATATTTCCAAGTGTTATTAATGCATTAGTTATTTTTCTTTATTTATATTCTGCTCAAATTGTACTGGTGAAAGATCGTTTTCTAAGCTGAAGCACATAGTCTCACTTGAGGTCAATGTTACAAGGAAAAATGACAGCACTCACTCTCATGCCAATTGAACTTGAAATTTTAAGATAGTTAGATTTTAAGGAAATAATTTCTGATTTTGCTCACTCCAAAACCAGAAAATATATATTTTAGTCATTTATAGTGTCAAGGTTTGTCAGTTTTTCAACATTTTAGAGGTTTATTTGGTTATTTAAAGGCCTTTGGGGTATTTTTTTTTGGGGGGGTGGGTGGGAGAGGGTTCTTTACAGTTTTGAATATATAACAATGCAGATATATATTAATAGTGGCTTCTGAAAAAGTGTTAATTTTTTTTGTAATATACACCTTTTTTTATTTTGATTTTGTAAGGATTATGTTTGATTCTAGTTTCGCGTTGCTGAACGGGAGGAAATATTTTTTGGAGGGCAACCTTAAATCATTTGACAAACTGCCCTTAAAAATCTGCTGCCCTGGGCGCCCGCCCACTCCGCCCTCCCATAAAAAAGGCCCTGAACAGAGGGCTTTGTAAGACTTAAATGTCAGTTTGACTTATTAGTGTTCCGATATCACAATTTAGAAGACATCCAAAATGACGTGTGATTAGCGTTTAATGTTGCTTAAGAAAAGGAATCTAATGGAGTTGAATGTTATCGCATTAACAAAAAGTTAATTAACAAAAAGGTACTATGGTTATATAAATGCTTCGTGCATTTATCGGGTAGTCGAAAACAGGAATTTGAAAGAATTGAACGATTACCATTTGATTTAATCTTAAATGCTCATTTAAACAAAAAAAATACTTCAGAGATCAAACCAACATAATTTTGTTACATCGGATAACTTTAAGCATTGCAATACTGAGAAGTGATTAGTTGTAGTGATGATATTGCAGTTTGAATTTCTATATTTTCTTGATGAAACATTTTAACATAAACCTTTATGGTATGTTTCTTCATATAAAACAACAAATCCCAATCGAACTAGTTGGAATATTTCAAATTCAAAGTCAATCTGCCATTTCCAACACATTGTACAATATTAAAACTCTTTTCAATCGTGAAACAAAGCTCTCTTCCCTACGTCAATGAATGGACGTTAGAAAACATTGAACTGGAAGACATTATTAATGTGCCTCAATCTTCCGTGGCGTAATGTCCAGCTGGAATCCCCGAAGTCGCATTTGTACAAATGAGAATGCGTGATTCCGTATCGTCATGAAATCGCAGGACTGGAATTGAATTCGGTTGTGTCATCGGAAAGGCTGCAGGCCAATGGGGAATCGAAACAGTCGACAGAATCGACAGAACATTCCGGTAATTGAACGATTGCTAACATCATTAAAACAGATTAGGGATGAAATTAGGGAAATAACAGTAACAACTTTTGGGGCATGAATGATGTTTAAAATTATGAGTTTCCGTTCACTTCCGAGCGGTTTGAAAGGAATTGAATAATAATATTTTATATCAGACTAAGAAGACCTTTTCTGGGGTTAAAAAAAAGTATTCGTATATTACGTAATTGCCTGTAACCTGCTTTTAATGACTAGACGCCTGATGTGCTGCTGAAAGGTAGAACAGTTTTATAGAGAAAAAATAAGACATTTTGAAGATCCGATTAATTAAGTAAAATGTAAATTTGCGGAACATTCAATAGTTTTTCGTCATTGAAGAACTTTTTGAGACACCAAATTAAAGAACGAACTTTGTATATGTTTGAAGAAAAAAATGCAGTTTGTTTGAAATCAAAGCAATTCCTTGACCATCTTTGTTCCTCTTACATTTAAATCTTTCATCCCTCTTCCGAAATCAACTCTTTCTAGAGCAAAATATCAAATGCCGTAAACTTGCATTGGGTAATTGTGTTCCTTAATTCAAGGGCAATCTACACTCTTAAAACAAACGAGTAAATTTAACTCAGTCTGAGTTAATTTTCACTCTTTTTAGTGTCGAAAATGCACTTATCCTATTAGAGTGGATTTCACTCTTTTGTTTTGTTAAAACTTCGACAGGATCACTCCAAACGAGTGATTTAGCTCAGTCTGAGTTAATTTTCACTCCTTTCCAGAGTCGAAAATGCACTTCTCCAATATGAGTGGATTTCACTCTTATTGGAGAATGCTTTAAGAGTGTAATATCTCCAACACATTGCATGACAGCAAGCCTCTTTTCAAATGGGAAACAAAGCTCTCTTCCTCATGTCAATGGACAATGAATGGAAACATTGAACAGGAAAACCATTATTAATGTGCCCAATTTTCCGTGTGTCCCGCTGAAGTTGCATTTTGTGTAAATGAGTATGCGTGATTCCGTATCGTCATGGACTGGAATTGAATTTGGTTGACGTTTCGAAAAGCTGCGAAATCAACGCTTTCTAGAGCAAAATGTCAAATGCCTCAAACTTGCATTGGGCAATTGCGTTCCTTAATTCAAATGCGATCTACCATCTCCAACACATTGCATAACAGCAAACCTCTTTTCAAATGTGAAACAAAGCTCTCGTCCTCATGTCAATGGACAATGAATGGAAACACTGAACAGGAAAACCATTATTAATGTTTCCAATCTTCCGTGTGTCCAGCTGGAATCCCCGAAGTTGCATTTGTGTAAATGAGTATGCGTGATTCCGTATTGTCATGGACTGGAATTGAATTTGGTTGACGTTTCGAAAAGCTGCGAAATCAACGCTTTCTAGAGCAAAATGTCAAATGCCGTAAACTTGCATTGGGCAATTGCGTTCCTTAATTCAAAGGCGATTTACCATCTCCAGCACATTGCATAACAGCAAACCTCATTTCAAATGTGAAGCAAAGCTCTCTTCCTCATGTCGATGGACAATGAATGGAAACATTCAACAGGAAAACCATTATTAATGTGTCCAATCTTCCGTGTGTCCAGCTGGAATCCCTGAAGTTGCATTTGTGTAAATGAGTATGCGTGATTCCGTATTGTCATGGACTGTATTTGAATTTGGTTGACACATTGAAAAGCTGCAGGCCAGTGGGGAATTGAAACAGTTGACGGAATAGACTGAACATGCCGGTAACCGAACGATTGCTAGCATCATTAAAGCAGATTAGGGATGAAATTAGGGAAATAACAGTAGCAGTTTTTTTGCTATGAAATTGAATCGATGTAAGTTTACAATGGCGAGTTCCAGTTTACTTCTGTGTAGGTTAAAATGTTTTTAATATTAATATTATATATCAGACTTAGATGAACCTTGCCAGGGAAAACAAATATTCGAACGTGTAACGGGATTTTAATAGCTAGATCTGATGCTGAAGCGAGAAACAGATTTAGCTACAAAAACAGCTTAAAGAACCGATTATAAAAGTAAAATGTGAATTTCAGAAATATAAAAAAAAATTAGTCAGCACAAACTTTTTTGAGACGCGAAAAACACTAAAACTAACTTAGTGCGTTTCAGAAAAGAAATTACAGTCTGTTTGAAATCAAAGCAATGTCTTGTTGCCTCTTTGCAAATTTAAATCACAGGAAAATAATCAAACCCTTTGATTTTGAAAATTCTAAAACTTAATTGAAACAAAATGTAGCACCGGGTTTTGAATTAAATGATTTCTAGAGCTATATATCAAGTGCCGTAAAATTGCGCTGGGTAATTGTTGCGGGGTGAGAGGATAGAAATTTATCTTAATTTATAGGGACTATAATTACATGAACAAACAGTAATACTAATACTGTTCTAAACTTCACTCAGCAGTTACACTCAGCAGTTAAGTCAAACATTTGGTTACTTGAACAAGTCAAATATTTTATTTGAGAGTGTGTTTTGAATAAGATTATCTAAGTGTATAAAAGGAGTCAAGTACACAGCCGAATTTCCGTACACTTTTCTTCTTTCTTTTAAATGTTAAAACGAAGAACTTAGTAGAAAGTTTCCTAAGGAATGACTTCTTCTTTTAGATTTTAATAAGTACATTAAACTTACTTTTCAGATATTCTGATTAGAGGCGGGTCAATTGTTTCATTTATTTAAATTTTCGTTTTTAAATTGAAATCTCTATTTTTGAGCATTGTAACGAATCAATGATAATTAATTAAAGATATGCATATACCAAAAAAAATAAATACTGTTAATTCAAAATGAGCCTCAGTTACTTAAAAAAATTTTGGGAAATAATTATTTCTATTTTGTATCACTCTTTACGATAAATTTTTATTCACTTAAATCTCAAGCAAAATAATGCAAGTGCAGAACATTTCAATGTAATCTATGCATAAAAAATCAGCGAAACAAAATTTAAACATTTATTTAATCCATTCGCACTTGCTTGTATCTCAAACCCCTTACTTAGATCGGCAATTTATGCGTTGTACATCAAGCAGTATAATATGCAAAAAAATAAAAAATGACTTCTTAAACAAAAACAGTGTTATTATCAAAAGTAGGTATAAAACAAAATTATAAGACGGTAATAGGTTATTGTTCATTAAATCGATATGCGAGAGCTTTATCACATCATAAAATGGCTATTTGTAGCGCAATAAAATCCTTACCCACATTGCGTTGCTATTTATAATTAGCAAGACACCATTTAGGACGTAACCCCACTCGCTATGACTAGCTCAGACAGAATCAACTATTTTAATTGCCAATATAACAGAATAAAACTGATAAAGCCATCATTATTTTGTTCTTATATCAAGGACATAAAATTTTAAGTTTTTGCATGTTTTGATGGTTTTTATCAATAGTATTTATTTAGAATCCATTAATAGCATTTTTCAACGACATTTTTGTTGGACATAAATTTGACGTTTTCACCTAAAACTACGCAAGTGTCATTTTTAAGGTCCGATTTAAATCGTCTTTTTTTTATGTAGGAACTACGTTCATATAATTTCGTTAATTTTTAAGTTATAAAAAAGCATCCGACTTTAGAATTTAGGTTCAGAAATAATTATATTCTCAAAAACTATATATTCGTTACTGATACATAATGAATGAGCAAGCACACAAGTCGGAATATATATGTAAAAATACCCATACCCATACCCACATAATGAAAATCACTTTTTTTAATACATTGGAATAAGAGACTTTCAAACACGCAATATAAGAAATTTGGATGATTGAGTTGTAATTTCAAAACGATAAACAAATGTCTTTTAGAAGATAGTTTTTTGGCTTAAAATTTTTGTTTATAAAAATTATATTTGGTCTTTACAAAAATAACAAACTCACGGGATCCCCAACCATTTAAACTGAGGGAAACGTCTTTTGAATATATATTTTTCTTTTTTGCACATTTTCTAAATAAAAATTGGCTCGTAATAAGCAGTTAAAGTTTACTTACATTGGAAGAGTTCAGGTAAATCTGGGTTGTTTGCTTTTGCATCCTCCACTCCACTCTGGAACTGTTCGCATCTCGGCTGCATGCGGGCAAGGAATCCGAGGCATCTGTCAAGATAACCAAACCGACGCACAATAGAATCCATATCCAAACACGTCGAACGACTTCCATTTGGAATATCATCATTTATCGAAACTTCAGAACAAAATAAATCAATTCCAACAATGCAAAAAAAAAACCTCCTTCGGTTCTTAGATTTGAAAAAAGAATAATGAAATAGCTTAAAATTAAATTTTATTTTTTGTAATATTTTTAAATACAGATTTTTAATTAATTAAAAGTCGTCTGCTGTGGGATAAAGTGTTCAGCGAAAGGAAAATTCACGCAAGAGAAAGTTCCAAAAGTACGCAGGAAAAGAGCCGGATCCAAACGAACGTGTTTCCCGCTCAAAATCCCGCAGTCGAATGATTCCTCACTCCGATATTCCTGGGAAAACTGTCGCCACCCCCTTTCCCGACACCTTCTCCGGTTTGAGGTTTTTCCGGATTCCGGGAATGAGCTTTCTTTGTAGCATTAAACGTCGACGGAGGAAAGAACGAATCGAAAAAATTATTCAAAGGTTGGTGAATTATTAAATTGAACTTCTTTTTTAAGATAAAGAGAAATATTTCTAGAGTAAAGTTGTTTTCTTTTTAAGATATTTTATATCAATTTTGAAAATAGAGTACTCGAATGTAGATATTTGTTTACAATTTCGTTATTATCTGATCGTAAAAAACTTATACTCAGAGAAGGGTTCAGGATAAAACTGCTTACAAAATTGACATCATTACCTATAACATTCAATATTTAGAGGATAAATGAAGAAGTTTTTGTCTAAAGGAATGCATTAAAAATGAAAGGGTTCACTAGCATTTGAAAGTTCTTATTTTTTTTAAATACTTATATTAAAAACATAATTTCTTAAAATACAAAGTTTTTAATTATTTTTAGGAAATTTGAATTCATAATAAGCAGTTAAACTAAATTTTCTCCGTTATACTATCACCTAATCTGGTTCTCAAAATACTAACATCCGAGAAGAAAAGTGGCCATAACTTATAGTGTTTTTACTTCATTATATTTTTTTATAGTGTATCCTTTTAGTTGGAAAAAAAATAGTTGGCTCGATTAAAATTGGATTTTTAAGAAAGATTGAAAGAGTTTACATATTTTCATTTTTTTTAAATAATATGTACACACTCACTATGTCACTAGTCACACTCACAAATATGATGTACACACTCACTAAATAAAATTGTTTATTTAGTGAGTGTGTACATCAATACCTAAGCAGGGGGTGGAGGTAATGCAATGCTCGTTTTCTATAATTCTATTTTTCATTCGTTAATATTTAAAGACAATTTTTTTTAATTATTTACCTCTCCAAAA
Source organism: Hylyphantes graminicola (assembly GCA_023701765.1). Classification (NCBI taxonomy): domain Eukaryota; kingdom Metazoa; phylum Arthropoda; class Arachnida; order Araneae; family Linyphiidae; genus Hylyphantes; species Hylyphantes graminicola. The sequence continues at coordinate 47,521,384 of CM043117.1, read as the reverse complement.
TTTATATTTTTCCACAGATCACAAATTTTAAGTTGATTTGACTTACTGGATGTAAACACTACTCTTTTTTTTAATTTTTTAAGAGCTTTTGGAAAGGCTTTTCTTAAATCAATAAATTAAAATATATATATATTTTGTAGATTAATTATTGAGATTATAAATTTTTTTAATCGTCTCCTTTGTAAGTTTAAAAAAAATTCTATTAACTATCAAATTACAAAACTCATCTTGAACATTTATACATAAACATGAGATAACAAAGTAATATATAAAATGAAAAAAAAATTGAACTGCCAATAATGTAAGCTCTTTTGCATCTTAGCCAAAAGATTAAAAACAAAATTTTGAATCTATCCAATAACAACTCTGATAACATTTTCGCACCTAAAGTCAATTTACTCACCGATAAATCGATGTTTTAACGTTATCAATGAAAAAAAGATTTTTTTCCAATATTTACTTTCCTTTCAGAAGGAAAATTGATTTTTCAGACTACATCGCATCTTTCTATTTGAAAAGCAAAAACAAAACGTCTTCTAAGAAAGCAATTTTTTTAAAGATTAAATAACTTAATTTTATATTCTAGAATTAGGGTGAGTTAGTCTTATAGTTTAGGGGTATTTTATAATTTTAATTTGTTTTTTTTTTATTTTGTCTCATAAAAATTGACAACCAATATATATATATTAGTTTTAGAAAGACATCCCGCGACATTTTTCTATACTTAAGTTTGAAATATATTCTATACCAACAAAAATGCTTTTTCGCAAATATGGCTTTTTCCATACTAAATTTCTTTCAAAAAATATATAATATTATAAAGTGTTTTTAATATTGTATTTACCTTAAGCCTTTTTATCTAGAATTACAGTCTAAGATCTCTAAAAACAAACCTCAAAATATTGCGGACAAAAATAATAAAATTTGCGTGTAAATTAATGCGATATTCAGTCTTGGGGCTAAGTTAGATTCATAGAAAAAAGTTTTGTGATAGAGAGCAAAACCCTCTTAGACTTTATATAAGTTATTTTTTTAAAAAATGTTAAAATGTTTGATAAACTCAAATCATTTAGAAATCAATATATATGCTATTTGTGTCAACAAAATACTGTACATTTACTTTTTAAGCTAAAAACAACTATAAGATACTAATTAAGGACCTAGTTGCAAAACTCACATTCTCCGAAGTATAACTAAGATATATGGACCATATCTGTCCATTGGTGACTTTGCCAAATTCTGTTTTATAACCGTCAAAGTTCGCCAAGGGACGTAATGAACAATATTTCTTAATTTTACTACAGAGAATATAAGTTTTACAACTAGACAATTCGAATAGGCTTCGCAGTTTCAAACTTTCAACGATTTATAATAGCCTATCTTTGGCAACCACAATTTATACACAACAATATTACAATAATATTATTGCATAATACTAACAAATCTATTATAAGATTACAAAGAAAAAAACAACAAATGAAATATAAACAAACACGAAAATAGCACATAAAAAGACACAAGGAAGTAAACTAATTGACATGTTCATCGATGCTTAATGTATATTGTCTGAATTTTGTAACTGATATTAAAAAATTATAAATATTATAATAGTTTTGTTATTCTACTGAATAAACTAAAAGGGCAAAAAAAGTTTTTGTTTTAATTTAGTATGTATTTTTTATTTTAGGAAATTGTTTCTGAAAAATGAATTTCGCACATAAATAAAAATATAATAATGAAGTGTTTTGTTAAAGGTATTTAAAAGCATATAAAGTATAATAATTTCCCTTTAAAAACGTTTAGAAATAAGTAATATTTTTTTAGGACATTAACCTACAAATAAAAGCAATAAACAGAAATAGAAATACACACAGAACAGAAATATATAAATAAAAGAAAGGAAATTTGAAATTTTATGGTTATTTCAAAATGACTCAATATTAAGCACAGAAGCATGCACTCTGCTTAGTGTCTCGGGCTAAACTTTAAAATTACAGACATTTAAAAATAAAAACAAAATATTTATTCTAAATGTGCATAACGAGACAAATGTCTACACAAGTACTCTTAAACATTATTCAGAACAATAAGCAACTAAAATAGATAATAGTTTTGTTTATTTAAAACTACATAACGCTTGAAAGCGAAATATTTTTGCAATTAATTTTTGAGTTTAAATTTTATAAAAAGACTGCTTATTTTCATTCTTTTAGCAATTATTACTAGTTTAGTTTAATATAAATCCATTAAACTCTAAATATGAAAAACACCATTAGTGAGCAGAATCTTAAAAATCTTCCTTTTAATAAAAATTCAAAAACATCACTCTTTAACATCCAAATACAAAAATATGTTGAATATCTATACAGAAATAAAAGAAATTTAACTAAATCACATTAACTTTTTTACCCTTTCATTGATTCAACAGCTTTTTTTTTTAATAAAAGTGCTTTACATAAATAAAGACTATTTTCAGCTGCAAGAAATGCAGGTGAAAACAATTGAAGAAACTTCTGCGAGTTAAGCGAAAAACTTTTATTCCAAACAAAACAGAAAATGCTAGTCGTTTACATTTTTAGTGCGTTAGGCTTCAATGCTGAACTTTCATCTTAAAACCTAAGAACTTGCATCTGTTTTGAACATTAAGCAAACTGTAGTAAGCATTATATTTAAGATTTTCTGCTGCAGAGGGTCGAAAACTTATCTCCTTAGATAAAATTATAGTAACGAGACATGCAAGTGCAGATTTTATAACATCTGTATCTGTGTAAGCATTTATTAACAAATTCAGAAAGAAAATGTTATACATAAATTAAATTAAGTTGGAACGGTAATGAATATCAAACTATTCAGATATAACAATAAAAAAGATTGCAGTCAATGCACAATTGATGGTTTTTATCATAAATAGAAAAAAGTAATATAATATTTGAAGATGATGGGTTATTTCGATTGATTTTCAAATTTTCATTTCTTTGAACACTATTTCCAGAGTGCTTCTAGAAATGTTAGTTTAGTGAGTTGAGTAATTTGTTTTTTAAGGTTTAAAACAAAAAACTTGCATAACTAACCATGAAATCATAAATAAAAAAACATTTAAATGAGCATTGTAATTTACACCATTTTTAATACATTTATTAAACTCTAATTAAAAATTAACGAAAGTATATTAGCGAAGGAAAATTTTTCGACCCCTCGCAATACTTTCATTTTCCTTATATTTCACAGTAGGTAATTGAAAGTAAAAAACGTTAGTAGTTTGTTTTCAACTTTTATTTTATGAAAGTCTGTGTTTTTAAGGAATATATTAGCATAAATGAAATAAGTTCATTAAAGTAACAATAACATTTCCTGATTTCACTCCCTGTTTAATGTATAAACAAAGAGTGTACTTGCAAAACTCACATTCTCCAAGCCTTAACCAAGATGTATCGGCCGACCCATCATTGGTGTCTTTTGATAAAGGTAAATTTAATTGATCGAAGTCGCCAATGCAAGCGGCCCGGACTCTATATCTTGATTATACTTCAGAGAATGTGAGTTTTGCAACTAAACCCTACAAATAACCTTAGGTACAATTTTAAAAAGAGGACAATATCTAAAAGGATATGTGGTTTTATTCCTAATAGTCCACCGGGGCTGGGGTGCCCAGTCGGTAAGGCACTCGCCTAGCATGAGAAAGATCCCAAGTTCGGGTCCGGGCATCGTCAAAATAACTACCGACCTATGAACGGCCTGTGCATCCAAAAAAGTCCGACGAATAATACCCCTGTCAGGGAGTGCACGTTAAATATCCTTCAAAGTTTAACGCTGTGAGCAGTGTCGCCCTTAACGGTTGCATTGGGTGCCTATTCAGGTGTCGGCTCGTCACTTGACTTTGGTTCTAAAATACGACGCCCGTCTCCAATACCCCTCGTGTAGCTCTAGTGCGACGATATTCAAACCTAACCTAATTGTGCACCTAACGCATTAGACAAACTGCGGAACTTTTGTTTTGCTAGCCATTCCTTTCGGAAAAATTTAACAAAGTGTCCCCTAATTCCCCAACTGTGAAACAACACGAATTCCTTATACAAATGTACACAAACACTACAAATTAAAGGACTCCCATGCATGAATTATGCACGATGCATTATTTATGCTTGAATGTGCAAACTAGCAAAAAACATATTCAAGGGAAATTGTATACGTGTTCACATCCATTCCAGTCCCCTGGTACTAATATTACAGGAACAACGTATCATCTAATAACGACTTGGCAGCAAGTAATTACCGTTAAAGAGATGAGTTACATTCGCATAGCATTTCCCAAATGAATTGCTTTTTAAATTTTGACTATAGAATTATGAACTGTATAATGAAATGGTCATATATAACAAAGATAATAATATAAACGTGTATCAAAATATATTAATGCTTATAAAAATGTCAGATTTTAGAAACACAAGCAACAAATCAAAGTTGCAAAATTATTCTCTGTTATTATAGATAATATTGAACAAAATTTGAGGTTACGTGATTACTACAAAAATTTCATTTAAACTATTGAAAGTACATGCTCCTCTAAAGATCCCACTGCAATCTTACTCTTGCATTCGCAATTGATAAGGCAATAAGTTAAGCAACTATCACTGATACATTTAAAATAGGTCTTTTTTTTTTTAAACAAGCCTTTACGCCATACGTAACCTTTTTTTTAAACAAAAATAGCATAATTCAAATGACTTAATAATAAATCTTGCCTTTATTACCACCTTTATTTCAGTTATTTTTGCAACCTTTTCGTTAACATATATTAACAACGATTTATCCTAGACACAAGTGTTTCAACATATCTATTACTGTTTTTAAGACGTTTTTACGTTTTTAAATGAAATACTAGTAAAATAATACCAGTTTTTCAAGACTTATTAAAAGCACAAAATGTCTTGCCCTTTTCAAGAAATTCGTTAATAAATCTTTTATCATTCTTAAATAATTTTGCAGTTTTGTTTTAGTATTTCTATATTCTGATTTCATGTTTTGCTCTTTTTTGTTATGTTTTTATACTATTGCATTTTGGCTGTTTTATTTGATCTTAGGAACCCCTCTCTTATGGTTGTTAAGCCCAGTAGTATACTCTATGGCACATGGAGGATATTTTTTTTGTATTTAAAATAAAACTTAACAAATACTTATCTTAACGATTAATTACATTAATAAAAAGACTTCAAATGAGAAATGGCTCCTAACATTTGATTGCCTAGACTTCCACAGTCTATCTATAATAATAAAAGAAAGAGTCTGTCTGTCTGTCTGTCTGTCTGTGTGTATGTCTGTGGATCGCAAAAGACCTACTTAGACTGCTCTAAAAAATTCGAAATTTTTAATATAGATTCCTTTTAATACCTACGAATTGTCCACCTCACTTATTAGAGAAACTGTGGAACTTTTGTTTTGCTAGCCATTCATTTTGGAAAAAAATTTACAAAGTGTCCCTTAACTCCCTAACTTTGAAACAACACGAATTCATTATACAAATGTACACAAACACTACAAATTAAAGAGTCGGCCATGCATGAATTATGCACGATGCATTATTTATGCTTGAATGTGCAAACTAGCAAAAAACATATTCAAGGGAAAATGCATATGTGTTCGCATCCATTCCAGTCCCTTGGTACTAATATTATAGGAACAACGTATCATGTAATAAAGACCTGGAAGCAAGTAATTACCGTTACAGAGATGAGTTACATTCGCCTAGCATTTCCCAAATGAATTGCTTTTTAAATTTTGACAATAGAATTATTAAGCTGTATAATGCAATGGTCATATATAATAATGATAATATTATAAACGTGTATCAAAATATATTAATGGTTATAAAAATGCCAGATTTTAGAAACACAAGCAACTAATCAAAGTTGCAAAAATATTCTCTGTTATTATAGATAATATTGAAAAAATGTAGGTTACGTGTTACGTGATTACAACCAAAATTTCATTTAAATTATTGAAAGTACGTGCTCCTCTAAAGATACCACTGCGACCTTACTCTTGCATTTGCAATTGATGGGCAAAAAGTTAAGCAACTATCACTGATACATTTAAAATAGAAAAGCTTTTTTTAAAACAACAATTCGCATAATTCAAAAGACTTAATAATAAATCTTGCCTTACACTTTTTTTTCCAGTAATTTCTGCAACCTTTTCGTTAACATATATTAACAGCGATTTATTCTATAGACAAGTGTTTCAACATATCTACTATTACTCTTTTTAAGACGTTTATACGTTTTTAAATGAAATACTTGTTAAGTAATTCCATGGTTACCAGTTTTCAAAGACTTATTAAAAGCAGAAAATGTCTTACCCTTTTCAAGAAATTCGTTAATAAATCTTTTATCACTCTTAAATAATTTTGCAGTTTTGTTTTAGTATTTGTATATTCTGATTTCATGTTTTGCTCTTTTTTGTTATGTTTTTATACTATTGCATTTTGGCTGTTTTATTTGATCTTAGGAACCCCTCTCTTATGCTTGTTAAGCCCAGTAGTATACTCTATGGCACATGGAGGACATTTTTTTTTTGTCTTTAAAATAAAACTTAACAAATACTTATCTTAACGATTAATTACATTAATAAAAAGACTTCAAATGAGAAATGGTTCCTAACATTTGATTGCCTAGACTTCCACAGACTATGTTTGTTGTAATGTACATTCATTGCTTCATTGATTTCATAGTTTAAAAAAATATAATTCAAATATGCCTCATACCGCTGGAAATATTTGCCAGAACCCTTCAAATTTCTTATTTTTCAAACACAACGTTTTTAGAATTATGCATTGTATTTAACTTTCCCAAAAGAAACTACCTAGAAAACCCAAATGGGCGAATTCTCTTATAACCCACTCAAAGTACAATCAATAAGAGGTACGTTAAAACAATAATCACTTTGAAGAAAAGATACAAGCCATACTATCATCATGTCCAGATGTGAACACTACTTTCTTCTTTAATGCTTATTACCTACTCGAGAGGGTGATAAATCGCCAAGACAAAGAAGATACTCAACCAATTACTTAACATAACATAGTTTGGGTTTGCCATCTTCACGAAGTCGCCAAATTAAGCAAAATAAATACCAAGTACGGCTGCACATATTTAAATCCACCCAATAAAGAAAAATCTGCTGGGACAGCAACAGGAAACTGCTGGCTTCCAGCAGCCGAACTGCTGATTCGGTGCCGGGAGAAAGTGTACTTAAAAGTCAATAAAGTGTCCGCGGGAAAAATGCTGGTCAGCAGCGATCCATCACTTGTTCGCAGACAGCTGCGTTTTCTCCAGCACTTTTCTAGTAAGCCGCCCAACAGTTACTGCTGTTTTCCAGCGGCAATTTAGCAGCGGGCCAACAGCAATAAGTGCCGATTTGCCAGCACTTTTCTAGTAAGCCGTCCAGCAGTATGCTGCTGTATTGACGACAGCAATATGGTGGTAATTCAGCAGTTATTTCCAACAGCCTGACCAGAAAACTGCAATATAACAGCAGCAATAATGCAGTGATTTAGCAGTTATTTCCAACGGCCTTACTGGAAAACTGCAATATAACAGCAGCAATGATGCAGTAATTCAGCGCCTTTTTTGCTACAGCCTGCCCAAAACAAATTACTTTTAATTTCAAATTTTATTTCCTTATTTATACTATCCTTATCATTCCTTCTTATTTATTTAATATCTCAATTACATAATGCAATTATTTTCAATAGGCAATTATTTCAAAGGTTCAATAAAATTAACACAAGATTGAATTCTATATTTTAATATACATATTTATTTTTGACAATTTTCACTAACAATTTTTATTTCAAAGAAAGTACAATAAAATTAACACAAGATTCAATTCTATATTTTAAAATACACATTTATTTTTTGGCATTTTTCAAATACAATTTTCTTATCACTTCTACATTTATCCGCACGGAATCTTTTTGAGTTTGAGGAACAGCAACTGAAAGAAAAATAAATATCAACAAAAGAAAAAGTAAAGATGTTTATTTTATTCAATTTACTTATTAATTATTTAGTATTTTTATGAGGGACAACAACCATGGTTATTGAATATTTGCTTAAAACTCAGGTATGCAAATAAGCAAAAAATGTTTTAATTGCAAAAAAAAAAAAAACATTCAATAAATGATAACTAAAAAGTGAGTCAAGCAAAATCTTGTGGGTACTTTTCATGCAAGAATTGTATTCTAAGATAGGGATAGTTTTTGACGAATGTCCTAAGAATAACTTCAGCCCGGGAGTTTGCTACATATAATTTTTGAAAATGGACAAAAGATCAATAATACACAGATGGAAAGGGGTCTTAAGCTATGTTGTTAATATTTATAAAATACAGATGAGCAATTTAACATATTCACTAAATTACTTCATCATATAAGTACTATAAAGAATCCAAATCAGATCTATTGGATTATCCAATTATTAAAGTTTAAAATAATACTTTATACATAAATAATTTAATGTAATAGGTACCCGAAATATGGGTATTGACTCGATCACAACACTATCAGTCAGTATAACATCCAACAGAATATGTGAATTTTTATAACACCTGTATATGTTTTTGGCTAATTGACATTGGCTAACATTTTTATCTCCAATGCTGGAAACCTTGCACCATAATATAAGGTTAATACAAAGCAATGTAACTATTTACAAGCATAAAATCTTTTTTAAAAAAATAGTTTATTTCAACAGTATTTTACTTACACAAAATAACACAAATTTCAGAAATATATAGGGTTTCCATAAAAACACTTCTTAAAATATTAAAATCGTTAAATATTGGAATACCCAAAAAATACCTATTTTTAAACACTAGAAATTTTTGTGCCTTCAGCAACTGCCAAAGTTGAGAAATACACTGGGTTGCCCTAATGGCCCGCCTCAAAACATCAACTGTCTCACATCCAAGAAAAAACCGTTTTGAAAAGCCAGAAAAGTTCATGTGTTCAGTACCTGACCAAGTTCAGAATTGCTTAGGATTGCCATAAAGACACATCTTAAAACATTGAAATCATCAAGTATCGGAATATCCTAAAATGTCCTATTTTGAAACGCTAGAAAATTTAGTAGCGTTCAGTAACACACAAAGTACAGAAATAAACTGTGTTGCCATAACAGCATGTCTCAAAATATCAATTGTAACCACAAAAAAGCCCTGTTTTTAAATTCTAAAACAGTGTATACTTTCAGCAACCGTTCAGATCCAGAAATACATAGGTTTGTCACTTCCCAATATGTGTTTTTAAAAGTTAAAATTGCTATTAAATCTTACAGCAGAGTCACAAACAAGATTGGCTTAGAACAGCGACTCTCAGGAAGCTTAAGTGTCATCGCTTTGTCTTGTAATCAGATGGATTAACGTAATTATATATACAAAGTGAAATATATTTTACCAGAGCAACGAACTGCCATTTGTGAGAGGGTCTTCATCCAAACTTTCTTTCGTCTCCCATATTGTCCTAGGTATCTTGCCTACAAAAAACAATTGCACTGATATCATAAACATGTAAACTAACTTTTTAAATTTGTACCAAGAATAAGGTAAACTTTAAATGTTTGCCAGGTGGGCAATAGTTTAACAATAATCGCCAGTGTAATATCAATTTTAGAAAAGCCATGATATTATGGCCAGATGGACGGTCTCGATTTGGTGATTCGAGTTACGCTGTCAAGAAATGAAAATGTAAAAAAAAATCCCAATTTATATTTCATTCAACTCGATAAGTATAGAGCCCGATGTTGAATTTTTCAGCTCGTCAACAGTCGGACCGGCCATTATACCATACATGAACCAACTTTGTTTTTCTACCATCGGGAAGTTTGTTTTTCGACTACTGGGAAGCCCTAATATCAAAATCACCAATATCTGTTTTGGTTGTTAAAGTTTTTACAGAAAAAAACAACTTAAATAAAGCATGATTTATGGCAATTTTATAATGATTTCATAATTTAAAATCTAGTCACTGAAACAAATATGGCCAGGCTTCCAACTTTATGATAACCCTAACAGTGTATTTACTTGTTTCGTAGGAAAACAACAAATAGGAAAAACAATTAACATTGTAGGAAATATACAATCAATACATTGAAAAGCAAACTTGCACAAAATGAAATTAATCCAATCTAATTCTACGTTTAAAACTATACTGGTTAAATTTCTACAATGATTACTACTTACTTTTTATTTAAAAGGTGAGGCTAATGTGCATTGTTCAAAGTTTAATTTTGATATGATAACACAAACACATTAAAACTCTAGTAATAAAAGATTTATAATTACCTGCCAATGTTGTTCCTATACACTAATCTGAAGATGAAAGTATAAAAAAAAAAAAAAGAAAGTTCTGATTAAAAACCGTAATCTAAGCAGATATTTCGAGATCTTTTACCAACCAAAACATTGTTACTTTTCTGCGCATGCTTACAACTGCTTTCAAATTGATGTTTACCACCACTGGCTCGGCAGAAATACGACAGCAGTAATCCAGCAACAGTAGACCGGCAGTGGTACACCAACAATTTGCCAACAGATAATCAGCACACGCATGCCAGCAACGTAAAGGTGCACTTTCCAGCAGAAATATACCTGCACCAGCACTAAACCATCACTTCCAGCAGTTAATCAACTGCTGGGCCAGCAGTTCACTGTTTACTGGGCAGTATTTATAGACTACACTGCGAGAAAAGGAAATTTCCTTAATTTATTATTATTTTTTTTTTACTTTTTTTGTTATTCTATAAATCATTATTTTAGAAGATGCATTGATGCACAATGCACTAATGATTAGAGACCCTAAGCCTTGCAATTAAATAAGCAAATTATTAAAACTTTGCAGAAAATTCACAATATTTTTTTTTAGCTTTCACACTATATTTATAACGCAAAAAATTGAAAGTATTATAATCGTTCAGTCCGTCTGTCCATCACTCACTCTCGTAGACCAAACTACTAATGTTACAGACAAAGATGCGATACGTCAAAAAAAAAAATCAGAGCATCGAAATTAGAAGAATGTATCGAATTGGCAACCATTGAAAGACAACATTAGAATTTAAACTTTCAGAAAAAAAGATATTCGAACTAGGACTACTTCAATTATTAAAAAGAACTGCAAAATACAATGCTCATTTAAAAAGCATAAGCGACCATTTTTTTTATTAAAACATAAGAAGCCAGCCTTATTAAAATAAAATCACCATTGCGATTCTCAACAATCACTTGAGAAACTTTATTTCTTTTAAATAATGAATTAAAATAAATTAATTTTTGCGACAAAAATCAGTTTAAAATGACGTCAAATATATTTCACACAAAAAATTCTTTGATTGTCTGTTGATATTGCTTCGATTTAAAAACGAGGACACATTTATTCTTTGAATATAATTTAATTCAACAAACGATTAGAAGTATTTATTGAATTTTCGAAAGAAAGTAAATAAAACTAATAAATAAAATTTAGCGTAAAAAGTGTTTATTATAGAATAAATACTGTGTTTGGCGCCTTTTTAATTCTTTTGAATACAAATGTTGAGCGTGGAATCGGGCTAAGTTATAGATTCTACTTGTTTAAGATTGTTTTCAATTACAAACAAATACTTTGATTTAACTTTATGAAAATATTTTTCCTAACAACAAGTATGTACATTCGATGTCATGTAATGTTAAATGTCCTTAAAATAAAAAAAATCACATTTTTAAACAAAAGTTATGTTATATGAGGTATTATCAAAATACTAGCAATATCTAAAAATATTATATACTCGTCTCTTTCTATTGTAGGGTAGTTGCGTCAGTGAGTAATTTCGAAATTGGTTTTTGAAAATTGCCAGTTCTACACCGAAAGTACAGTGAATCATTTGATTTCCCGACTCATTTTCGCTGCTTTGATCGAAGTTCGGAATTAAATTATATTCTATTGAATAAAGAAATTAATTTAAAATAAAGTCTTATAAAAATATTAACATTTATCAGGGATTTCGTATTAAATATATTAACACATTTAGTTTAATTGTACTTAAATATAAAATGGAGTGTTTATGTATTAAATTTATAGAAGTAATTCAGGTCTAAGTTCTTGTTTTCAAAGAAGGTCGAGTGTTCGTAACATTTTTTATAAAATGTCCAAAAAACCGTTGCAACATATAAAACGTGAAATATTCTACCGCGTTTTTTTCTTCCAAATTTTGCAGAAAAGACTTTTTTCGTACTCTAAAAAAAGGCTTTCGCCTAATCCAACTTAATACAGACGACAATTCTTAAACATAAAAGAACTTCTATAAGGCAACTATTTTTTCTTAAATAACAGAATATTTATAGTTTATGCAAATTATTATAAATATATAAATTTTTTATTAAATCTTTTTAGATTTAGAGGGTTTTTTTTTGTTTGTTCTACAGCCGGAATGATGTTTGATTATCTTTAATGGTAGCCATTTTGATCAACGATTCCCCAATATTTTAGATTAAATAAACAACAACAAAAAAATAAAGTCTAAACAATTGAAGAGCTTGGTGGAAGAACGTGCTGAGCGGGAAAAAAGGTGAGCCCAGAAAATGAGTTTTAAAGTTGTTCGTTTGCACTCAGATATCTTGATAACGAAAGTTGCATAGCGTTAAAAAATACTAAACTAAAAGTTATGAAAAAGGGAAAATTTGTTATCGTTAAAAAAAGTTGTAAAATGTTCATTGGCACAAAAATCTCAATTTTTTTTTCAAAAATGTCACTCGACCCTTACTTCCATTCAGCTCAATTCATACTTTTTTTTTCTTAAATGGGGCTGCAACATTGGCGTTCAAGCCTTTGCAGACTCGGCATATTCCCCAGAACTGAAACATTTTTTTTTGTGGCACCATCTAGGCGACTATCGCTACAAATTTTGACGCACAGATTGCAATGAATCTGAGCTCTCTGTGAATGTTAAAGTATGCCAAGAATTAATTTTGCCGAAAGAACCCAAGCATAATGCGCCCTTCAAGGATCTTTCACATGCCACATAATCATATGACATGCGTGCCCAAGATTTTCCCATCCAGAAAATCCGACGAATCAGCCGTGGCACGAACCCGCGATCTTGGGGCTCAATTTATATTAAAATAAATTCAATGAAATGCATCGAAATCGCCAAACTGGCAATTTCTGTTTAAAACCAGCACTCCCAAACATAACTCTCAGATAAGTAACTCCTGGAGTTTCTCCAGAAACGTGTGTGTCTAGCAATCATGTTTGAAGACATCATTAATATTTAACCGTCGTCCGAACGAGACTATGTATCGCAACACGTCCGACTGATATATTTTAGGTCCTTTCCGCCACCCTCTAGTTTCCAAATGGAAGAAGATGACATCAAAACATGCATCAAGAAGTAATGAGAACTTCCTGATCTTCAAGCTCGAAGACCCTTAAATGTCCCCTAGTAAAGACATAAAAGAGCTTCGCCATCCTTTTAAATTTATTATATTGTCTTAGCTTATTTGATTTTCTCAAGTAATTGGTGTTATTTAAAGTAGGTGGATGGTGTAACTTTTTTGTGTTCGTAGTTTAGTACAGAAATAATATATTATGTTTCACTAGTTGAAATAATGAGTGGTATCATACACGAACAAAAGTATAATAAATATATTATATTATTCAATCGAATGTTTCGTATCATTAACTCTATTTTCAGAGGAACACATTGGGAAAACTAATTAAATTCATAAAAATACGATGTTTATATTATTTTCAGTTACCTTTTATGAAATATATGGCTTAGAAAGTATTGCCGCGGATGGGGTCGAAAATCCAAAAGTGAAATTTTGAGTTTTCTAAACGTTTTGGAGGGTGCGGGTTCTGAGAAAGTCGATTTTGAACATTAATTTCTCTGTTAAACTGTCCGTCTGTCTACGATTTTGTCTGTCTGAAACAATTCGTACTATAAAAAAATTTCTACTCCAACTAAAAGAAGGTATTGACTTTGAATTCGGTGTGCGAGTTTAGCAATAAGATTTTCGTTGAAATCGTGCATGCGCAATAACTACCATAAGACATTTTGGTTATAAAGGTATTGAAAAAACCTTATTTCATATATAATTATCATTAAATATATTGTTTCATCGAGCGGTAATTGAATGTAGCGTGGTGTTCCGCATCCCCAATTTTAAAAAAGCAATGTATATGTTAAATAGTTTAATAAAGATAATTTGTTTTTTTATGTTTTAATATATTTTGTTACGTATATTAAAACTTTCTAAGCTTCCCAATGCACATAATCTCCATAATTACAAACTCATTCGTTCCTTCCCTCTTTTACGCTAGAAAAATATTTAGTCACGATTTTTCTTTTTTCTAAGCTATATTAAAAAATGTTATCAATCTCATTAGCTGAAAAAAGTGTACGCCGTACTTACATAAATACATACATAAATCTTTAACAGTTGCACATTAAAGAATTCTATTTTTAATTCAGCAAATATATAAAACCTACCTCACCAACAATTTTCAAAAATTTGCATTTTTTTGCTACAGTATTTTTCGAAAAATATAATTTTTTCCAAGAAGCATACATTTTTCTGAAAACTTTCTTAAAACTCATTGGCACAACGGAATTCTGATAAAGGAATAACCTCCTAAACAAGCTTGTCAAACTGTTTTTTGGTTCACAGAACTCCACTTGTCTTTTATTGTCTCTAATTATGTCCAGTGACAATTATGAAAGCAAAAAAAAAGTTTTTATCCTTTAATCCTATATGAAAAAACATAAAATCTATCCTTCGGACATTTTTCAAAAATTCACTTTTTTTGTGAGTTAAAACGGATATTTTTTAAATGGCTATTAGAAAGCTTTTTTTCTATAAAAATTATTTTAAAAAAATTCTTTTCTTTTTTTTTTGCAAACTTCCCCAAAACTCATTAGCAAAACAAAATTTCGAACAAACAATAACGTCCAAAACGAATTTCACTAAACGAGCTTGTCAAAGAAAAACACAGACAAAAAAAAAACAATCTCAAAGTAGCAGGACAACGTCTTGTCCACCGTTTTTTTGGTTCACAGAACCGCACACTTGTCTTTTATTGTCTCTGACTATTTCCAGTGACAATAATGAACGCGGGAAACAAGTTTTTTCCCTCATCCTATCTGATCCAGTTAAGAGGGGTCATTAGTGATATCGAAACTAATATCTCACCACAAGCTACGCAAAAGCAGCTTTCAGTAGGTGGAGCTTACTGGCCTCACTAAGACCCAAATCCAACCAACCACAGAACTGAACATCATGATTGACTGCGTCAATCAAACACATTAGGGGACAGAGATTTAAACCCTCCGTATTCCGAGAAAAAGCTGGAGGCATAACATGTGGTGCATCTAGAGTGGCTCTTTCCTTTGTTCAAGTAACTGGAGAAAGATAACAAAACTTGTTTTTAGTCTTTAGGTTTTTCGCATGGCCAGGCGAAAGTAGAGATTTGATAATTTCAGTCGTCGGTCCTTGTTAGATTAGAAATTTCACACAACAAAATATGTGTTCGTTTTTTCGATAATTTGTTTTTATCGTTTTCATCAAAAAGCTATTTTTAGTCTCCTTTAAAAAGTCATGAAACAAAATCATTTCTGTTGTTTTCTTTCATGAAAAGGAATACTTTGACTTTGTTTTGTTTAAAAAGTTATTGGCTATAGATATTTGAAAATGCCATTAATAATTAGTCGAATTGCTACATTGATGTAACTCATATCATACGGCAGATAATCATTAGTAGACAATTAGAGGAACTAGTGATGTAAGGACATAGTAAAACTTCAACAACAATGCAGTAAAATGTTACAACGTTAAATGTTACAAAACAAAAAAGTAGTTTCCGCCTTGTAATCGACTCATTCTTGTAAAGTAGTGCAAACCACTACCGTTTGATTGAAGAATTTGAAAGTATATAACGTTCTCTCATTTTATTCTGGTTGGATTGTGGACAAAGAAAGTCTCCTGCTTATGGCTCTAATGGAGAAATTTTAATCGTCACGAAAAATGCAGGACATTTTTTGCAGTTCAAAAACCAGGACATTTTACATATTTTATGAGTCTTTGAAAAAAGTAGGACAAAAGTTAAAAAAGAGTATTGCAATGCGAAATGCCGTACGTATGGTTCCCGTTCCCCAAATTATACCTTGTACGAAAATTTCAATAACTTTAAAACCTTAAACAAATCTATGGCATAATCCTTCGCGCATACGCGATTTTCTCAAAAACCTTATTATGACATTCGACATATACTTGGAACTCGTTTCCCAAATTTAAATACAGTTGCTCTGTTTGTTTGAGCAGCAACTAACTATTGTTTGAAAACCATTTTACCAAATAACCACCATATTCAGCACCTTCTAGAACGTCTAGAAAACAAACATAAAATCATTTCTAATTTGCTATCGCATTACTTTCATTACCATTTACCTTGTATTAATATTTCCAAAATAAAATTGAAAATTCTTACAAGTTAGATTTTTGTCGTATTCCAGAAGCACAAAATAAGTAGACAGTGTGTAAGAACTAATAAGTTAGCCTTTATCATCAAATTTTAACAAATGTATAATTTATATGTTATTTAGTCCTATTTTCATATAATTATGATTCTCTATAAAGATCCTTTCTATGGAATCATTCGGTTTCACGATCTTTTTTAATCATCACTTTATTTATCTATTTTCTATTTATATAAAATACGGTGCCGTTCTCACAGCGGACAATAAGATTTTGCGGACACTATTTTGAAATAGGCGTGGCGAAAGGAGACTTAGCAGTTCTAAAGCATAACAGTGGGACGTGGTACTCATTCGTCAGACTAAATGAGACCATCTTTGGTAACTGATCTGCTATGAAGTGAGCCCTTTATACTAATGCATGCTTTTTTACGAATCTGCCCCACAACCATCTAGGATTTTTTCATGTTTATACAAACCAAGAAATTTTCATCTAGACTTACGAAACCTACTTTCCTTATTATTGTATCTCTATATAATATAAAATTGTAATTGTCTGACGATTGAAAGCCACGTGACTTACGCGGCTTCAGCCAATCAGAAACGCTGAAAGTAAATGTGGCGGTGTGCTTGTTTTGTGCCGGGTCTTGTGTAAAGTTGTGTCCCTTGGCTTTGGTGGGGATCGTTGCTTAGCGCTAGAGTTACGTGATGCCCTGGAGCAGTCCCACGGAAACTAGCTTATTTTTCAACTGTTGGCATAGGTCTTGAGTTTCCGGCCACGCATCGTAAAAACAGCCGAAGCCGATGCATCTTCCCTTTTTCGTCTTGCGCACTCTCCGCGCTGGTCGGGACCTTCAAAGAGGAATTGCGTAGGGTTGGCGAGTGGTAGCGAGCAGGGGACTTTGCCCCCTAGTTTAAAAAAGAAAAACAAATCACACCACATTGTTTTTAATATTTGAAATATATATATAAATACCACACTCCTATGGCAACTACTCTTTGCGCATACGTGCTTTTCACGCAAAACGCGTGCAACTCACTTGCTTGAAGTCCATATCGTTGTCTTAGTTTGAGCAGTAGAAAGGATTTAGACAGCTGTCTGACAGACCTGCTAATGATGGAACCCCCTTTTTTAGAATCAGCAACCTCGAAAACGTCCAGAAAACATAAAATCTTCTTTTCGTATGTTCGACCCCATCCCCCATCGCAACATTTTTATTACCTTACACTTCACTTCCTTATAGGTTTGTGAACATAAAGATTGTAAAATTATTACAAGGAAGATCTTATTCGTACATCGTAAAAACTAAATAAATATACAACGTATACGAGCTGTATACTAGCATTTTGTCAGGTGTAAGTTAGATGCAAAATGCAAATTAACAAATGTGTCATTTATATGAGATCTGGTCTTTCATATATTATTCTGAATAAGCACAAGAATCTTTTATTATTTTTTTTAATAATGATATGGTTTCACGGGATCTTTTTACTTCACATTATTTATCTGAAATACGCATATATGTAACTTCAAACCCTTAGTAAGAAGATGCATGTTATGTTGTGCAATTTAGCTATTTTTTTAGAATTAAAAAAATATAGAAAGTAGGTATTGACATAGTGAGATCCATCTGTCAGTATTCTCTCCTACTTCCGATTTCGGTTCTATCCGTTGGATTTTTTTTTTCTTTTTGTGATGTAGGAAATTAGAGACTTATTTATTTTTATACTTTTTGTCAATCGGTCTGTACGTGCGGACATCTATACCAGTCTGATAACGGTCTGTCTAGGGTTTGGTTCTACTAAATATTAGATTGCAATTTAAAATTATTTCTTCCAACCATAAACTAGTTATTTTCATTCTATAAACAAAAATAACTCAATAGAAGATAAATTATTACAATTGCTCTAGTGAATTGTTTACACTAAATAAAATACGCATCAAAAATTGGCATTTGATAATATTTTAAGAAATTCTCGGGGGTAACCAATTATCAACATAATTACGTGCTCAAATGAGGGACCGAAATTCAGAAGGAAAATTGGGGAAGCTATTTACCTGCCCAGAACCCGTCCAAGACAAGTTTTTCCATTTAGCGAGGCGACAATAATCGCTAATAGTTTGAATTTAAAGTATAATTATTTTTGATATTTTTTAAGCATTGGATTCGCTCTTCGAAATTTTACTTTCTGGTACTCTGCTGCATTTTTTCCATGTGAATGCAAGAAAATGTCACTGGACATTTAAGTAAGTAATAGTATTTTTGTAAAGAGACATTTTTAAATATTTTTTGTACCGCTTTTTTTTATGATGAAATGCTCTATCAAGGGTACGTAACTTTCCATTTTTAACATTTTTCTTAAAATCATTAAAATGTCCGAGCAGTTCACAACATCATACTGCAAGAACCAAGCAAACGCTCTTTCGAAATTTAATTTAATAGTATTTTTTTCTGAAAAACTTTAAGTTTATTATTTCACTATTTATATAGCTTATACACTAAAATTATATTAAAATAATTTTATTTAAACTTAAAATGTAATATAAAAGAACTCAGAATGAACTAGTACTCTTCTAATCAAGAAAATGAATCAAACAGAAGAACAAAACTATCATTTCCTGATTTATGCGATTCCTACATTTGGCATCAAAACCAAATCAACTCCACTTTCTGAGTTCGACACTTGTAGCTAGTAGTCTGGGCTGTGAAATAGCCACGGCGAAGAACGCTATGAGTTCAAATGACAAAGCACTAAGAAAATACAAAATAAAAAGACCCTCGCACTCGCACCCTCAACCAGCGTCTGCACTCTGCGGTGCGTTTTTCTGCGAAATTCTCTTTTCAAAGGTGGAAAAAGTCCCCCCCCCCCCCACTGGCCCCCCACACTTAAGACCACATGTGAAGCTTCCTCGTCCTTGATAACGTACTGTCCGAACTAAATGAACCCTGAGAAGGGGAGGTTCTTGCGGGAGGCGTGGCTTTGCACAATATTTTGGCACTTGTCTTCACATTTAAATTAATATCTTAGGTTCAAATTATCCAATTTGAAAGTTTAAAGTCAAGTTTAAGACAGAAATGTTCAATCTCGGAACCTGTGGATTCACTTTTTTAATATCTTGTACTCAATTTTTACAAAATGAAGTTAAAGTTAACTTTTTATGTAATTTTTTATAACAAAAATTTTAAGAAAAATAACATTCATGGAATTGTATATTTAAGTCAAATCTGTCTAACGGCACAAACCGCGTGAAAATATTCCAATAATTACTTGTGATATGCATTCGAAAAGTGTCACGATTTTACCATAGAGTTACTATTGAGAGACGACCGCTAGGTGGCGTCTGACGAACCCTCTTAAGCCCCCTTACGTGCTGACTTAGAGGCGCCGTTCTCCACTTTGATGGGGTCGTCTATTTATCTTGGTGCCGATTCCTTTTGCGCTTTCCGGATACATAGCAGAGCAATCTTTTCCATTTAATAGTAAAAGTTTGAGACATTTCAAGGAGAGAAAAAGAAATAAAGTTGGGTTTTTTTGTAATTTTTTTTTTTTTTTTGATGGGCTGAACGTTTTTTAATCTGTTTGATTCGACTTTTTATTTATATATGATTCGTCGTTTTGATTGTTTCTAATTAGCGTTTAGCAAGTGAAATTTAGATAATTACAAAATTCTTAGAAAAAAAATTTGTAATTATTTGTTTTGTGTTTTCGAGCAATTTTTTCATAAAAATGATTTTTTTTTTTAATTTTGAAGTTCAAAGAACTTTCTTGCAGAATTCAATGGAAATAGAATCTTAAAATTCTGTTAGTATTTTAGATTTTTTAAAATTAAGGATAGTACATGGAATCTAATTTTTCAAATGAAATTTTAACAAATCTTAACCGGATTCTTGGATACAGACCTACTTATAACACATCCAACTTGTCTGTGGATCGAGCAGGAAAAATAGTTGACATGAAACTTTGTAATAAAATACAAATTGGCAGTGTTTATTTGACAAACAATAATTTTACATACAGTACAACAGTTACACTGTGTAAACGTATCTCTAGGAAAAGCACAACTTAGACACACACATAACAAAAACAATATGCTTTAAAACCAAATAAATAAAAGCAGCTATAATTATGGAATAAAAAAATGGCATGCTAGCAATTTAAAAACAATTTATTAGGTACCATCAAATCCCGCAAATTTGACCTAAAATAAAACATTTGTTTACCTTTTTGCTTCACCACCTTATTATTTACTATTTGAGGCTTTAATGTTACAGATTGAAAACACAAGTGTTTAAAACAGATAATAGTATAAAGGACTTGGTCAAATTTGCACCTGATTACGATACCTCCAAACAACAAAATCCATGAAAAAAATATCTTAAATAAAGCTTAACTAGTTCAACATCAATGATTAATAGGTCAGTATCAGAAAAAAAATATTATCTAAAATTAATTTCTTCTTAATATTTAAGCATAGTACATTTATTTTAAAACATTTGTTTAAATTACACAGACATAAATATTGTTTTTGAAAGGAATAATTAACATTTTAAAACGAATTCACACATTTAATTTAGTTTTAATAATATATAACTGGACATGTTTAGTCCTCCCACTATTAAGCAAATTTACACACGTGATTTGGAAATTTTAATATAAAAAGGGTTAAGTACATATTTTTAAGTTTGGTTAATAATATTTATTAAATTTTTTCAATATTTTTAGGTTATTTACATTTTTAGTGCATGTCCACTCAATGTAAAATAAAGAAAATGAAGCAAAAAATATAATAACACAGGCACTTTTGCTTTGAGCAATATGAGATTCAAAAACTTCAGTTAATATTGCATTTGGCCATAGTTTTTTTCAAGGTACTTTAGCATCACAACAATCAGCAACAACAGGGGTGATACAGATACAAAGTCAAAACCTACTAATAATTTCAATATTTTACGTCAACATACATGATTTTTTTTTCAACACAAATTATTGACAAAAAATAAACTTTTTTTAGCAAACCTATAATTTAGACTTTACAAACCAGCATATTCTTGGGGAAGTGTTCATTTTATTTCGACATGGTTTATAAGACAAATTTATATTTAAAGATTGGGCAATTTATTTTTCATTTTTAAAAAATCAATTTATGAAACCATTTAAAAATATTATATGCGAATTATGTTAGACAGTTTTTTTAAAAAAGGTGATATTTTACTAGTTTGTTAAAAAAAAATATTAATAACCTTTAAAAATTTAATTTATTATCTTGCAACTTCCATCCATAATTATGCCGATATTTTTATAAATAATTTCTTACCAAAAAATAATTGCAATATATTCCTCATATAAAACTACAAAATAGTTCTACAACTAATTTTTTTAACCAAACATAGATCCTTCCTTAACTAACAAATATAATTTAAAGTTATGATTTCAATATCTATATATTACAAATAACAATTAATTTTTCTTTAATTAAGTTCACTAAAAACACAGGACGCATTCGAAAGTATAAACCCTTTGACAGCCAATTTCATTAAGTAACTCTAGTCCCCAAATTCAGCACTGGTGTATGCCTCCTCATACTTCTCCATAGATACCCTAGAAATAAATGCCTTAATAAGCAGAGATTTAAACAGATTTTTTGTATTATTAAAAAAGTTTAAAAAGTAAACGTAAAATCTTGTCTAAATACAAAACTGGGGATTCTTCTATTTTGCAGAGAAAACATAGAAATATAGAAGAACCGCTTATCAACAGCAATGGCTTGATTAATCAACATCAACTTGGTATGTATTATCCATTTCAGGCCATTTAAAACATTTTCCATTGATGGTTTCTGCATACTGAATTATAAGCCTGTTAAAAAAAATCCCTTGCACTTTCCCAACAAACCTTATGTTCGGTTAAGAACCCAGTCATTTACTTTTCTTTGGTACACCCGTGATTTTTAAAAACATTTACTTGGTCTACTTCTGTGTCTGCTTTTGTGTTGTTTACTTGGGTCACATATCCCTAATTGGTTTGTGTCAAGTATCTCTAGTTACACATTTTTTATTAACCCTTTCGCTATGAAGGATTTTTGCTTCCTCGTAATATTTTATAGGAATAACATTATCGAATCCTTACACCGCCGTTTCATACGTCTAGCGGCCGCTCAACGCAGACGCTGGAAGCGCTTTGACCTCTAGCGATTCGACCTTTGGTTGGCGAGAAATTGGCGAGTGAGATTGTAGCGCGGCGATTTTATTCATTGTTTAAAATCAACTAGATTATGGATGACGAAATTTTGATTGCTGCTTGTGTTTTACATTTAGAGAGCTTAGATAGTTATCTAGAGGTAATTAGAAAAATATAGAAAAAAACGTTGTCGAAGATGGTGGATGATAGCGTGTCATCGCAACCGAACAATCTAAGTAGAAAATATTAATATTTTTTCATAGTATATTTTTCATGAAATGATAACTTTCATTACAAAGCAATATTAACCTTGTTTGGCATTTTATTTTAAGCACGATGTCGGATGTCTTGCAAAAAAAAGTTTTTTTCAGTAGTAAATTCATAAAACATTTTTCCATTAAAGAATGTTATATACAAAAACTGTGCATTCATAGCATACAAAAATGAGCATTTTTATGGCTTTTAACTTCCAATTTAGTTAAATTGATACTCAGGAAATACCAAACGATATATATATAGTACATATTTTTAAATTTACTGTAAAGCATACTTTGAAATTTATATACTTGGTTGGTAAATATGTTTATATAAAGAATTAATCGGTAGGAATTTGCTCGGTGAAGAGCTGCTAAGTAACGGGAGTCTAAAATAGAAATTTTCGATCATCTACGAATGTTTTCTATTTGTGTTTTGACGTTTAATAGGTTAGGTTAGGTTTAAGTATTATTAAGTATAGTTATTATTATTTTAAAGAGCAAAAAGCGCCTCAATATCCTTAAATATATCTCTGGGCGGGATTGGGGTGCAGATGCTGCTACCCTCAGAACTACATATACGACTCTAATTAGGCCTATCCTTGAATACGGCTCCGCAGTTTACTGCTGTGCTTCCAAAACAAACCTACAAAGACTTGAGAGGGTCCAGCTCAGTGCCGCCCGTATTATAACTGGACTTCGTAATAGTTGCCCTAGTGAAATTGCTCTTTTTGAGGCTGATTTACAACCTTTAAGTCTCAGAAGAAGTTCGGGCCTGACAAAGTACTTTTCTAAACTTGCCAGTTTTGGGACTCAAAATCGAACTTCTGAGTACATGCTGGGATGGAGTAATAACCAAAGACTACGAAGAAACAGCCCTCTTAGCTCAGCATTCTCTGAAAATTTGATCCAGAAGGACGTCTTGCATCATAGCTTGAAACAGTGCCTAGACCCCTCGTTAGGCTTAAACCGAGTCTTCTTCCACACAAATCTTCCCACCCGGGTTAGCAAGAATTCCGCAAATCCTGCCTTTTTGAGACAATTGGCCCTTGAAATAATCCACAATATTCCTAAGGATTGTCCCGTAATATATACAGACGGAAGCAAAGATGAACGTGGCTGTTCAGGCAGTGGAATTTTTATTTTATCCCAGGGAGGCAAGAAAGTGATTAAGAGGAGAAATCCAGACCATTGTTCAGTTTTCAGGAGTGAACTGATCGCCATTAATGAGGGCATTGACTCAATTCTCTCCTTTCCTGGCTCATCTCCTGTCTGGATTCTGTCTGACAGCCAAAGCTCCATCCATTACCTTTCCAACTGGCTAAAGGTGCGAGATAGTACTGGTATGGCAATTATTAGCAAACTCAAACATCTTTCATCATTAAGAGAGGTTCATTTTCAATGGATCCCTTCTCACGTAGACCTTTATGGCAACGAGATGGCAGACTTACTGGCTAAAGAGGGTTGCAATGAACCGCTTTACACCTCTGATTTGTTGACCCACTCCGAGTTATTTTCGAGGGCTATGAGTCTTCATAATGCCTCTTGGAAAATTCCTCCAGTGCACCACTGGTACCAAGGCAAGCGACCCGGAGAGGCTTTATCCCTAAAGTGCTGCAGAAGCGACCAGACGGCCATTACGAGACTTAAAAGTGGACACATTAGATCTCTGTGTTACACGAATGGGAAGAAGACCTTTCCTATCTGCCCGAAGTGTTCCAACAAACAGGCGGCACCCGACCACATCCTGGACTGTCTGGGACTTTCCAGACACGATTTGTATGAAAATCCAGTCATGGTCCTAGACTTTTTACGAGTGACAAACATTATAGACCTAGTTTAGCTCTGCTAAACCAAGGAGATAAGCAACAACAACAACAGGTTTAAGTTATCGTCGCACTAGAGCTACACGAGGGCTATTGGTGACGGGCGTCGTATTATAGAGCCACAGTCAAGTGACGAGCCGGCACCTGAATGGGCACCCAACGCAACCGTTAAGGGACACATCGTACGCTCATTTTACAGTGTCAAATTTTGAATTTCATTCATTTATATGCTTGAATTTTATGTTCAAAATAATGAATGCGTCCTGCTTTAAATAAAAAAAAATTAAGAAAAACTCATACAATTCAATTTGATGTTTTACATAATTTTTCAAAGGATCACTTAAAAAAGAGATAACACGCCAAGATGTTTGCTATTTACCTTATGGCAACCATTTGCTTTTATCTTGGCCAAAAAACCGACAAAAGTTGGGTTGGTGGCCTTGAGATCCAACTTCAGCGAATAAATAACGAACTTCGAATAAATACGTAGAAAGCGGTTACCTTGAGATTCTCAAGGCCGCTGCTAGAGCAAATTGCTAGACGTATGTAACGCCGGTATTAGTTGTTCGGGCGTTTCAGTAAGGAAAGGGTTAACCCCAAACAAACTTACCATTTGCAAATAGTTACATTAGCACTATTATGCACGTAGTTGTAGCTAATGGCATGAACAAAACAAGTAACTAATAGAAAAACTCTTTCCTTTAAACCAAAATAAAGTAGACCAAAAAATATTATGGCACCAAACATTTACTTTCAGTGCATGAAAATGCCTTTTTGATGCCACTTCCAACTCATAAACTTTTTCAATGCTGAGAAAAAAGCATTGGGTCATGTATTTTTATGTGACAAATGTCCCTAGTTCCCCCTACATTAAAATTTAAAAAAAAGAATTGTTTACCAGTTGGGCCTATGGCTCCTCTTTGACCTTAAAGGCCATGAACTCCATCTTTTCCAGGTCTTCCACCTAACCCAGCTGGTCCCACTACTGATATACCAGGGGCACCTTTCATGCCACTGGGGCCCTGTAGTCCTGGATAACCAGGTTGACTTCTGGATCCTGGTATACCAGAAAGCCTGAAAAAAGCAGGGCAATTTTTAATTTTTAAATGAATATATGAACGTAGTTACTATGATATACATTTTTCTGCAATTTCATAAAAATATGTCAATATAATTGAACAAAAAAGTTCACATACAGGCTCAAAGAGCTAGTAAGTAAGTGGGGACAGTAGTTTTTAATAAAACTGTGGTTGTTTTACATGAACCATAATTTGACCAACCATAAAATGAAACAAGAAGAATACAATGAAAACAGGTAAATAGCATAATTAAAGAACAGCTGTTCTATTAAAAATGTGTCAAGATAGCTAAGACAATCTTTTGGTAATCCAAAAGGGACTAAAAGAATTTAGTATTGTGAATCGTATTGGCTGTAACTTTAATGACTGTAAACATCCCTGTATAATATCACTCATTGCTGGCAGCCGTTTTGTTCATCCAGCAACATTTAACCAAATTGTAATTATTTGAGTAACACTAAAAATCTAAATATTAATGCTGCTTAAAGCCCCTAACAATGTAAATACCCCAACTGATAAATTCAAGTAATATAATGCAATTAAGTTGCCTCGTTTCAAATGCACTCCACAAAAATAACATTTACAATGCAAATTTAAAAATTAAAATTTACCATCTTCTCCAGGTTCCCCCTTGAAACTCAGTCCAATAGGCCCAGGCTCCCCAGGGCTGCCTTCAGGTCCCGGCTCTCCCGGTACACCACGATATCCAAATGGCCCTCGAATGTCAGGTTTTCCTTAAATGTTCAATATTTTCGTTAAATGTTTCAAGATATTAAATACAAACAGCCCTGAATTTCAGTAAATAATGTCAATACTTGAAGGATCTATTCAATAACTATATACCCGAAACCATATAACTATGCAAAGTATAAGTGTGCTGTGGTTAAATACTTACTAGAATTTAAACTAGAAACTAAATTTAAATAGAATTTTTTAAAAAATATTTATTATTTTATTTCAAAAGTTACTTTAAATGTAGAAATATTTTACCTGGCAGTCCTGGTAAACCTCTATCCCCAGGAACTCCCTGCTTTCCTCTTGGGCCTGGAATGACTTCCCCAGTATCGATCATGATACCGCGGCGTCCCTGTTACGAAATTTAACCCATCAAAAACAGAACTTATTAAATAATTATTAATTTCTAAGGAAAAGTATAAAATAATACGGGATATATTTGTTTAATTAAATACCAAATGATTTACATGCAAATATTAATTTTTTAAAAGGTGCTAAAAAAATTAAATATTTTGAAAACAGAAGGAAAATTTCAATGCTTTATATCATATGTTTCTAAATTAATAGCTTTTTTTTTCAATATTATACAAATTAAAAATGTGGTAGATGAATAATTATTTTATTAGGTGCAAGGTTATAAAAAAAATATTTATCAAAATCATACTTAAAAACCAGATAAACAATGACAAAACAGAATATTTTTTTAACAATGAATACATTTTAGTACAAAGGGGGCAAGTCACAACTTTAATTTTTTTTTTTTTTTTTTTTTTTTTTTTTTTTTTTGAATTATGCCATTTTAACCTAAAATGATTCAAAGGGCCTAAATTATGAGCCAAGAATATCAATAATACAAAGAATGTCAGTCAGTGACAAGTATTTGCTCAAATTGCATTACAATAATTCAAGAACCAAAAATTGATACTTAACAAAATAATGCAAAAGTTCTGAATACTTAAATTAATAAAACACAATATCAAAATTCTTACAGGCGGTCCTTGGGCACTGGGAGATCCTGCTAAACCAGCATCACCTCTTGAACCCTATTAAAATAACAACAATTTCTTTTACAATTAAATGAAGTAATATTGGAAAACGTAACTTTTAGCTAGTATTAATGACGATGAACAAAAAATTTGATTATAAAAATACACAGAAATTAACGTTTTTTGGAAAGTAGGAATTATGGTTTACACATAATTTTATTATTATAATTTTAACAATTATTATTGTCCTCTTAAAAATCTACTTAAAATTTGCACATGTGTCAAATATGTGACGACAACCGCTAACAAGACTTAGTACAGCTATCATTAATCATGCTTACCTAAATATCTTTACAGAAATTATAGATGATAAATTGTAACTAGAATAATGAATACCAATTATAAAATTCTGTCTATTTAAATAATCAACTTTTTAGAAGAAAAAAGTAACCTGTATAACATAAAATAACAAAACATATCACATTGGATCTTATTCTATAAACAAATATTTTTGAAACCTTATTTTCAGTCAATAAATAATCTTTTACCTTATTTCCATGCCTGTCATTTTGTCCAGTAAATCCAGGCTCACCTTTTGGACCTTTATCACCTGAAGCACCAGGAAAACCAGTTTTTCCTCGTTTTCCCTACAGAATCATTTAAAAGAAGTTACATAAAAAAAATTTTAAGAATAGGAAACATTATATTTAAAATTATTTGAAACAAAAATATTAATATTTGCAACAGATTCTACATTTCACCAGGATTCTAATTTTTTTAATAAGTGATACATTTCTTTGAAATATCATAAATGTTACTTTAAAAAGGCAGCTTTAAACTTAACAATAAAATATTTACCATGCAGCTTGTCGCAGCAAAATTGTAGTTTTACAATGTACTTCATCAACGCCAGTATCAACACTAATCCAAATAAAAAAATTACTAATAAATGTGAAAATTTTATTAAAAGGACATACTTCAACACCAGTTTCACCATGACTTCCTTTCTCACCAGCAAAGCCAGGCAGACCAATATAACCCTGAAAATAGAAATGCAAGTAAAGTTTTATTATGTTTGTATAAAATTAACCAAAGGCCAAGTAATTGGCTGTCTAAGTTTAATTTATAGCAAGGAAACCCATATAAAAATAAATTGAAAGTCTTTCTTCTGCTATTATAAAAAAAAAATTCTACTGAAGCCTTTAGTGTAAAATTTTACAAATTACTTAATTTTGATTTTAAACTCTATTGTGATATTACAACAATCCACACTGAATTATATCACATAGATATTCTTTCAAGAGTTTTATTTTTCATTTTAAATATAGTTTCTTGTACTTTGGACAAAATGGCAACAAATACAAATGGAATTTTCCTGGTATTTCAATGCAGATTAAATTTTTAGTTTAAATTTTAAATAAACTTCTAATTTAAATTTTTTAATGAAATTTGGGATGTAGCCTAGCTTGATTTTTTGCTTCAAATTGACATATCCCACTTCTTTGTGAGAGTTACAGTTTGCTCTGTAAAAGTGGATGACTGAGAGAGAAGGACAGACAGAATGAACCTTCCACTTTTTATGTTACAAACGTAGTGTGAAAACTAAAAAATTGTAGATTACTTAACTTAATAATAAACGATTGAACAAATTTTATTAAATAGATATCTTACAGGAGCTCCAGGTAAACCAGAATCGCCTTTAACACGAATGGAATTTATACCACCTTCACCAGGGTCACCCTAAATACAATATGAAGTGTTAGAACATTGCAGGAAGTTCACACAACAACCAATATTGAATAATTCCTAAGATGTATTTATAATTATGGATATTCAATGAAAAGAAATATTGATGATTAACAGCAAGAATTCATAGGTTTCAAAAATTATACAACAAATTACTCTGAATGTCAATTAATATCACAATATTTGTAGTAAAGGATAATTTACAATAAGTATTAGAGTTGATATAAAAATATAGAGTTTATTACTAGTTTGACAATAAAATTTATTGCATTGCAGCACTAAATGTGTTCAATGATAATTTTTTTCTTAATTTGAATTAACTGAATACAAAGTAAAAAAATGGATAAATCAGAATTGAGCTGTGTAGCGAAATTATTTCATTATTTTGTGCGGAATTATTCCACGAGAGTATTTGTTTCATTTTCTCTCGACGACTTGTCTATCATCTCGCGCAGTGCTATCTTTTTGAAATTCAGTTTGTCGTTGGCTTTTAGAAGGTTAGTTATGTTTTGGGCTCTTAAGAATTTAATAAAAGTTTCTATCTCTGTCTTTAACTGAATTCTGTCATTTATGTCCACTGTATTGTAAAGTAACATTGCTATAGCTGCTATATCACATAGCTTAGAATATTGTAATTATACATTAATAGTTAAAAAGAATAGATTATACTGTATTTATAATATTTACAGAAAGAAAATATTTCTAATTACTTTTTAAAGAATGGTGTTTACTATTTTTAAATGGAATAGTATTTATAAAAGGAGGGAAATTATAAAGAAAGAGAAAATGAGGACTGCAGAGCTGACCTTTGCACCTTTAAACACTATCCCTAAACAATATTACATTATAAGGGTAAATTACAAACTTATTTAAGCATCCATAAAACAATCTACCTGAATCATGCAATAACACAATAATTTATCTATAATTTAATTAAATAAAAAAAAAATTCGAGAACAAAATTATGATGTACCTTTAATCCCGGGGGTCCAAATGGTACAGGTGCACCTGTGGGTCCAGGCAATCCGATCCCACCACGCAAACCATCACGACCCTAAAAATAAATCAAATTTTACCAGTCATATAATAAACTTAAAAATAAAATTATACTTGTGTATCAGTGTAAGGGGTAACTGAAACTATCATATAAATAAATCAAAAGCAGTAGAATTTGATGTAAAATGGGACCAGATAGAAAGCTATTGAATAATTTATATAAAGTAACTTATATAGTATGTATTCTTGATAGAAATGTAAATAAAATAATTAAAACATGCATATTAATGTTTTTAAATCTGTTTCATGCCTAGCAGAAACTTTACTTATTATTACTTTGTTTCTTAAAATCTCTTTTATAGTTGTAAAATAGATTTTCGAAAAATGGCTGAAAATTTCCATGATAAAATAGTCATCTCGTGTTTTTAACAAATTAAATTTCAAAGAGATTCTGTATTTGTTTATTTGTATCACTGAATACTTTAGTTTTATTAAATAATAAATACTTTTTACTGTTACAAACTATTTTAAGCTTATTTATTGATTGTACATTTAAAAAAATAGTTAAAAGCATAATAATAACAAATAGATTTTAGTGTCTGAAAACTTACATCTGTTCCATTACAGCCAGGAAGACCAGGCTCACCAGGAGGCCCATCAGTACCAGGAAGTCCCTAATAGGGAATATTTAAATATACAGTAAACTCCCCGTTATTAGCGGGTGGATTATTCGCGGGCCGCTTTCCAATGTGTCTCCTTTAACTTAACTTTAGTAAGTCTAAGTACAAATTTATATAGAATTTAAAGGTATTTATTCTATTGCTTTCGCAGCCGAATTCCTGTTAGATGAAGCTCTCGAAAACACAGTTGTCATGAAATAATAAATCAAATATTTCTCCAATGCAAATAAAATTATAATTGTGCCAAATTATCCAGAAATGATTTCATTTTAAAGTCTTTTAAACCTTCATTTTGATGACATTCTACCGACATTCATATTGTGCCCCATACCCCCTTAACAATAAATATAACACCATAGTTTCATGTGTTTATAAAAAAAGAAAACCAAGAAAACGAGAAATACTGATCACAGTATAAAAGAGGTTGTTGAAATTGCTATTCCAAAGTAAATTTAGCCTGCAGCTGTGATAATATCTTAAAATAATAGTTTAAAATAGCTTATACATTTTTTAAAAACATATTTTATATACGTAGGAATGTCTTTTTTGTGTTTCATGTTTTGAATCTGTGGCTGCTTTCATTTGAAAACATATATTTAATGGAAAACCTAGCGTATCGGGGCCATAATGCTATTTGGCGAATTCTCGGGCCGTGATATTTCTTTAAAAAAAACCGCTGGTACCCCCTCCGGGCCGTCGATTGTGGCTATTCGGCAATCCTCCGGGCCGTCGATTGTGGCCCCCGAGCTGTTATGTTCTTTAAAAAAAAAAAAAAACGCAGGTACCCCGTCGATCGTGGCCCCGATACGCTAGCTGGGTTAATTCCTAGTTTCGGTCTACGGCGACTTTTTATTTCTCGCCAAACTTGTTGGCGAGAAAACATCGCGTAGCCACGCGTGATTGGACGGCGCTACTCGGAAACCGCGAAGTCAAACAACTGTAAATCACGTGACGCTGTTCTGGAAGAGTTGTTTAGGGAAAAAATGGCCGCCATATTCAAAATCCGTACATGACATGTGACAACAAAATTAGCAAACGTAACGTTAACTTTAGCCACTTAACCTCGATAATAGCATGCAAAATGCAGAAAAAATTTGCCTTTTTTTAAAATAAGTTATCGCCGATTGCTAAAACATTCAAATACATTATTTCAAGAATAAATACCTATAATTACAGCGAATTTTCCAGTACACAACAAACGCGCGGCATGAATGCAATAAAATCCAATGGGATGGAATCCGTCACCTTTTCCGTTGTTAATAAATGGTTTAAATTAAATTTATCATACATTTCGCATTTAAGAGCAATAATTGAGAAAATTAAAATAAAATGCAGATGATTTGAGAATTTAAAACGACTAAAATCCGAGTAATGTCAATCCGAAAAACACCAACCGGACCGGAAATGGTCGTTCACAACTGAACGAATCCCAAGAAAAAAAAATCAAAAGTGACTCATCGCATTCCGAACCCCCCTTCTTCCCCGTCAGGTTTTAGGGTTGCCACACGCATCGCGGGAGGAATATCAGTGCATGGTTGCCGGATTGGAATTATTTATCGCCCTTTTTTCGTCGCCAAATTTCCGAAAAAGTCGCCGTAGACCGAAACTAGGATTTAACCCGCTAGTACCTATTTAATAAATAAAATTATATAGTTTTGTTTTATATGTATAATGCCTACAACATGTACAAGCGCGAAATGAGAAACTAAACATATTACCTTTCCAAGTTACTAGGGACAATTAATTTATTTTCAACGTAGCCACATCGCTGACCCAGCCACAGATGGGGACCAAGGAAATTTTCTCCAAATATCTTTCCTTGGATTCTTTGCTGATATTTGATAATATTTCGTAGTCATTTTAAAGGCGCAATTTAAAAAAAAAAAAAAACACGTTTAAAAAAAGAGTTCGCATTAAAAACGCTTGTTGGTTGGTTGATATACATATATTTTCAGGCTTGTGTGCTTTCTCAGAGAGCCGCTTATAAACCTTCGTCAAGTAAGACAGTCACAACACACACTCACGCGCCACCTCCTAAATTTAGACATGTCCCTGAAGGGAAGGTAAACAGTCTCCATTAACCTGTACCCGTGGGAAACTGCGCAATGACCACCCACAGGACTTTCGGACCCAACAGATTTAACGAGCACGTACTCCGCATATACTCGGTGAGTTTTCAGCGACCAGGTTTCGATCGCGGGACCTTCCGATCCGTATATCGCTATCTTGACCACAAGGCGCCTCACATTATCATGCCGTGCGAAAACGATCAAAATTGGCTATCATGAGAAAGCTGTCAATAGATGGCGCTATTTAGCGTCACGTGTTTCAGAGTGCTGTTGTTTCACTTAGTTACTAGAATTCGAAATTTGTAAACTTTTGTAAATTCAACGAATAATGGCTAGTTTTTTTTGCATCAGACCATCTTACAAGTAAAAGGAAGAACGAAGAACACGGTGTTTCAATAATTCCATATAGGAATTCCTACGAAATGGAAGATATTTGGTAAGGAGTTTTTAAAATTATTCTTTTTTGGTGAAAATGTATCGTCTATTCTAAATATTTGTATTCTTGAAACTTTTCGTAGTGCATTCATTATTAATTATTAAAATTTGTTTTTTCCCTCCTAATATATAGTTTAAACACATATTAACTTTTGTTCTATCTAAATTTATTTTTAATTTGGTTCGGGCATTCTGTTTTCTTATATATGTGTTTTCGAAGTAATAAGTTTTGAAAAAAACTTTTGAATATATTTTTCTCGTAAATTCTAATATTTATATGCAATTTATAGTTGAGAATTAAATGATCTATCTCATTTTAAAATTCTGTTTTTATTCAAAATTATAATATTATTATTAAAAGACTGTTATTCTTAACAGAAGCATTTTTAATAAGTGTTATATAGGTATTTATTAATTTTTCTTTAAGAAACCAAAACTATTTTTTTTAATGTAACGTCTGAACAAGGTTATCATTACTTGCGTTTTAGTCTTGTTAGATCCTTATCCGGGGATTTTGTTCTGCTTGCAGAATCACAATAAAAAATATCTAATTTGTTTATTATTTACTCGTACTGAATGGTATTCGAAATAGCCCGATCGATTCTCCATTCATTGCGAATACATTCCTACCAAAATATAAATATGCGAAGACTGCCAACAGATGGCGCGACCTGACTTTTTTTTTGAGGATAGCCTTTAAAAGAAAATATGTATTTCATTTCCATCATATCAAGTGAATAAAGCCTCTATTAGATGCTTTATTATAAATAATTTTAATTAAATTAAGGATTCACACTCATTTAATTTATTATAATAAATGTTTTGTTTTTAATTATATTTGCATGCACAATATTTAGAACGTGGATATAAGTATGCATATTGTGTGCACGCGTATTAACTTTTAGAAATTTTTTTTAAATCATTTAGTTTACAGGGATATTGCATAATATTGTCTCCCAATTTCGTAAAAAGTAAGTAGAATTCCATTTTTTTATGTACATTTATTAAAAAATTTAAAAAAAAAAAGTGTATTTTAAATAGGCTCGGAGTCGAAAAAACTCATTTAGCTTTGTTGTGACGTAAATTCATCTAAAAATGTTACTGTTAATTTTGTAATTTTTCAATAGTATTTGTTTTCGCCGTTGTTGTTGCGTTTCTATTCTCATCTGGATGCTGATTTTCAATTGACTGGCCTCGACAATGTAAAAAAGTGTCTAGGATAACATTTTTTTCAAAATTATAAAGATATGTAACTAAAAATATATTTTAAAATATATCCCGATAAAATAAGTGATTTACAAGTGTGTATACCCTATATTTTGTAATAATTCAAATGGTTTTGATTATATTAATTTCGTAACGTAATATATCAAACTAAAATATTTTTTGTTTAATAATCAAAATAAATTGAGAAAATTTCGATACTATTTTGTATCAAATTTTAAATATCTTGACAGATAAAAATCTAAATACTTATAAAAGTAATGTTTTTTTATTATCTTTCATATAAGCATATATAAGCTTTTCACTTATCTTCCCAAAAATTGTTTTAGAATTTTTTTAAACAAAAGTTCAAATCAAAAATTTCGAAAATAATTTCTGTAATTCTTAGAGTATTAATAGTGTTTATTTGTATGACAAATTTCTGGACTTAACCAATAAGATTTGTTTGTTTTTTTTTAATTTTTTTTTAAAGAATTCGAATTCTAAGTACTTCAATTATTTAAAAAACTTCAAAATTTAATGCTCATTTAAAAAGCATAGGAAGCCATTTTTATAAGAATTAAATCACCATTGCCATCGCAACAATCGCTCGAGAAACTTTAATTCTTTTAGACAATAAATTAAAATAAATTTATTTTAGAGACATCGATCAATTTAAAATGACGTCAGATATATTTCACTAGATTCTTTTTATGTTGAAATAAAATGTTTTCATTCTATTTAAAAGCGAGGAATATAACATATTTATTCTTTGATAATATTATAAAATTTTTGCAAACGATTTAAGTAATAATTATTTAATTTTCGAAATAAAATAAATGAAACTAGCCGAATTTAACGGATAAATGTTTGAATTAATGCTGTGTTTGGTGCCTTTTTACCTATCTTTACAATTCAATTCCGTTAATTTATATTTCCTATTTTAAGTGAATTTTGGATTAGTTTTATGGTTTTTGTTCTGCGAATAATTAAATATTTATTTATAACTGCAATTAAATCATGCAGACGATCTGAGATAATTATATATTTATTTAATAATGTGTAGCTAACAGTTAACTGCTGACCGTGCAGCTTTGTTGTTGGTTTTTGAGATGTGATGTTTACGAATAAGAGATGATTATGCTCGTTAAATCTGTGGAGTCCAAAGTCCCGACGGCGTCAGCGTACGATGTCGCTCGAAGTTTCCGTTGGGTTCCCGCTCAGGTGTCGATCTCGTCATTTGACCAGGGTTCTAAATTACGAGACGCTATTGGCTGTGTTAAAGCTCCTGGCGGAGGCTAGAAATAGCCAGTCGGAAACAGGGCCGTAACTTATAGGGGGGGAAGGGGGGGAGCCTCCCCCCCCAATAATTTTACAAAGGGCGCCATTTTGGGCGCCGTTAGACGCCCAAAAGGGCGCCCTCTTCAACTTTTTTAACAATTAACTTTTTAACAATTATTTGGCAATAATACGTAATTATATCATTTTATTTACTTATTTCCCCTCAATAGCTTTTCTAGGGCGCTATT
The DNA here is from genome assembly GCA_023701765.1 of Hylyphantes graminicola. Lineage (NCBI taxonomy): Eukaryota > Metazoa > Arthropoda > Arachnida > Araneae > Linyphiidae > Hylyphantes > Hylyphantes graminicola. The sequence goes on along the minus strand of CM043117.1, from coordinate 47,485,164 downwards.
TTCCCCCAAAATGACACCCTGAGATTTTATAATAAACAATAGAAGCTTAAACTGGTATAAAGAACATAATGTTATTTTTTTAAAATAACGGAAATCTTTCACTGTTGTTATTCCTTTCCTTTTTCCCGCTTAGAAAATTCTTACCGTCTTTAGTGGTGGACGGGGGGCAGGCAAAGGGGACTAGCACTTCAATTGAAGAGCTTAGTGGAAGAACGTGCTAAGTGACAAAAAGGTGAAAACAAGAAAATGGGCTATAAAGTTTTTCGTTTGCACTAAGATCTGTTGGAAACGGAACTTGTAAAGCATAAAAAATATACAAACTAAGTTGATGATAAAGGAAAAATTTGTTATAGTAAAAGAAATTAGTAATATGTTCATTTACATAAACTTTTCCATTTTTTCAAAAATGTCACTTAGCACGTTCTTCCACTAAGCTCTTCAATTATCAGTTGCACTATCTTTTTTTGTCCCCGAAATGTAACTGGATGTTGGACCAGCTGAACTCGAACACAAAAGGCTGTCTAGACATTTAGGATTTTTTGGGCTGTGTGGGGGGCAATCCGTTATCTTGATAAGTCGATATCCCTAACAAGACAGCATCAAAGAGACGAGCGTGATTTTCAACGAAAACATGCTGTTGCCGGACATTGCAATAAAAAGTGATGGGCGATCACACTATTTTCACGGGGGACAGATGGAGGCAAGGAGGCTGTGAATTTAGGGAGCCTTATTGTTGAATGTTGTGTATGTACAACTGGTCTGCTCTTGTTTTATGTTATCTTTCAGTAGCCAGAGTAGTAAGAGACCACCTACGGAGGTAGGTCGCGTTGTCTCAAGTAAATCCTTTTTATTTAATTGTGCTTTTTAACGTATTTACGTGTTGTTTAAGAGAGAAAGCTAATTTTATCCACTTTTTTTCTTTTCCAATGCTTATAATTTTCGAAACCTTCTGAACTTCGCAATTGGTACAGAATAAAAATTAAATGGACCTTTTAAAATAATAGTTGTATTTTTCGTTGGGAATAAAAGTAAGGTAAGAAATTACTATTTATTCATTTTATTATCATTACATAGTAAGTTACTTATCAAATGTATAATTTTAAGGAGTTAAATTGTATCTATTTTTTTTTAAATATGTACTTGTACATAAAAATAATCGAAATGAGAATAATAAAGAAAACTTATTTTATAATTATAAATAGGAAATGAGAAATGTAACTTTTACAATTAAATTGCGTGCAAAGCTACTTTTCGATAATTTCATGAAGCAATAATGTTTTTTTTTGCACGATTGTATAGATATTCTCATTGTTACTATAAAAATTGTAAAAAGGATCAATTAATTTGGAATCTCACTCGTTTCTATTGAATACTCTATTGCAAGGTACTGTTATAAAGCCAATTATTTGTAGGTTTAAATTTATCATAACTAATTCAGTGTAGTTATTTTCAAATTAGGTTAATTCATTTTAAACTAATTTACAAGTTAATTGTTAAACGATTAAATTAGTCATTAATAATTCTTCAATTTGTAATTAAAACAAGTAGGTTTGTAACAGAATTTGTCACTTAACCAACCCACTTCCACACAACAGTTGTCTTCAACAGGAAAAATGTCACCAAACACAATATTAACTCTATTATAAACCTTTAAAGGCTAAATTTGGCTAGATTCATTCATTTTATTTCAAAAATTCAATATTTATTTATTTAATAATAAATTCAATAATTATTATCGTTTGCAAAAATTAATTTATATTTAAAAAATTAATATACAATATTCATCCCTTTTAAATGAAACCAAAACATTTAATACAAATAACAGGTAAAAAGGCGCATTAATTCTATATTAAACATTTACATGTTAAATTTGGCTAGTTTCATTTAATTTATTTCGAAAATTCAATAATTATTATTGTTTATCGAATTTATATTTCGAAGAATAAATATGTAATATTCCCTTGCTTTTAAATAGAATGAAAATATATCATATCAACATACAAAGAATCTCGTAGTGAAATATATTTCACATCATTTCAAACTGACCGATGCGTCGCAAAAATATATTTATTTGAATTTATTGTTTAAATGAATTAAAGTTTCTCGAGCAATTGTTGTGATGGCAATGGTGATTTAATTTTAATAAAAATGGCTTCCTATGCTTTTTAAATGAGCATTAAATTTTGCAGTATTTTTTAAATAATTGAAGTACTCCGATTTAGAATTCTTTTTTGAAATTTTCAATGTATTCTGATTTTGATGCGCAGAATTTGTTGACGTATCACACTTGTCCGTAGCGTTTGTAGTTTGGGCTATGAGAGTGGGTGACGGGCAGACAGACGGACTAAACGATTATACATCCCTCCACTTTTTACGTTATAAATTTAGTGCGGAAGCTATAATTATTTAATAAGTTATTACAAATGGTTGAATTAGTAATTAAAAATGGTTGAATTAGTAATTAAAAGAGGTTTAATTAGTAATTAAAAATGGTTTAATTAGTAATTAAAAATGGTTTAATTAGTAATTAAAAATGGTTTAATTAGTAATTAAAAATGGTTTAATTAGTAATTAATGACAAACAATTGCTTTGATTAGAAAGTTTAATTAATTCATATGTACTAATTGATGTATATAATTAGCCGTTAATAATGATTCTTAACTGACTCTCCAAAAAAAATGTAAGAGGGCGCCAAAACGTGGTCCTCCCCCCCCAATAAAATGTCCAAGTTACGGCCCTGGTCGGAAACGATTACATTACCCATTAAAAGATGATTACAGATCCTGAGAAGTTTCTAATGCATTTATTATGATATTAAGTATTTAAAACTTGACATGGTGTCAGAATAAAGAACCATGTAGTAAAAAGTAGTCATGTTGTCACTTTGAAAGTGTGACTTAGGTGGATGTTTGAATAATTCGACGATTGCCGCACCAGTGCTGAACTGTAGTGTTCATTGAAAATGGAATACTCCAAACCACCTTCTGAACTTGATTTCATCACAGGTAATGTTGCGGAGAAATGGATTCAGTGAAAGCAACGTTTCGGACACTATCTATTAGCGTCAGAAAAAGACAAAAAGTCAGATGAGATAAAAATCGCGATTCTTCTCGCCGTGCTGGGCGAGGAAGGTGTACAGCTCTTCAATACTTTCAAGTTCGATGCCGCTACCGATAAGGACATCTACGACAAAGTAATCTTGAAATTTGATGAGCATTGTACACCCCGGAGCAGTGTTGTGTTTGAACGCTTCAAGTTCTTTTCCTGCTGTCAGCAAGACGGCCAGCCGGTCGATGCGTACGTCACCCAACTAAAGACACTGGCGGCCAGCTGTAAATTTGAAAGCCAGGAGGAAAGCCTAATCCGGGACTGTATAGTTCTGGGAATCCGTGACAAGTCCCTGCAGGAACGTCTACTGCGTGAGGTGGGTAGAAATTTACTTTACGGTAACCATTGGCGAACTTTCCGAAATCGCGCCAAAAGTCCGTATTCCGGCGACTTTTGACGTCATGCTCTCTTCACAACGATGACATTTTCCGGCAACCCTATCTCACCGTTATGGGTTTCGTTCGAAGTCAGACAGGTTGCCACAAAAAGCTATTTATCGCCAGATTTGAAAATCGCGCCAATGGTTACCGTACAGTAAAGGTGAACCCAATTCAGGAGAATACGCATCATCAGGTGGATGCTTTGAGGGCAAGAAGACAAGGTGAGCGGAAGGAGTCATAAGCGACTTCAATGCCCGGTTTACAACAAATTATGCTACGTCTGCAAGCGCAAAGGTGACAGTTCAAAAGATGGACTGTGTGCATGCTTATTGCAGGGGGGCATTCATTTTCATCTAGGAGCTTAACAGAAGCCGAAAAAAACTACGCTTAAATTGAAAAGGAGTTGTTGGCAATGGTGTTTGCCTTTCAGAAGTACCACAACTTGGTTTATGGTCATAAGGTACTAGTAGAAAGTGATCATAAGCCCTTAACGGCCATTGTACAAAAGCCTATTAGTAAAATTTCCTCTAGATTGCAGAGAATGCTTCTTAAACTTTTAAAATATGAGTTAACAGTTAAGTATTTACCAGGTAGCCAAATGCATGTGGCTGATGCGTTATCAAGGGCCTATATTAAGGAGCAGGTCAAAGATGATCCTTAAATGGTCAATATGGTCCATTCTCTATCAAAACTTTTGCCAATAAGCAAGCTAAGATTTAAACAGTTTCAAAAAGCCACTGCGGAAGATAAAGATTTAAAAATAATTTGCGAGTATGTTCTAGAAGGGTGGCCAGTAACTTGAAACACTATTACTAAGTTAGAAATGATATTGTTTGTGTGGAGGGATTGGTATTTTTAAACGACAAAATTGTCATTCCTAGTATCCTTAGGCAAGATATGTTAATGCTGATGCTTGCTTAATAACAAATCTGCCCTTGAAGTAATTGATAAACTTAAAGGAATTTTTTCCAGATTTGGGATACCTACCACTGTAGTTTCAGATAATGTTCCCTTTAATAGTTACTTGTACAAACAGTTTGCTAAAGAATATGATTTTAACTGTGCATATATTAGTCCCCATTTTTCATTTGAATTTTTGATTTTGAACCCCATCTCAATACTTCTGTGTTTTTCAGATGACGTTACTCAGATATTAGTTGTTTTAAATGCTTAAATCATCTGCATTTTAATTTATATATTCTCAATTATTGCTCTTGAATGCAAAATGTATAATAAATTTAATTTAAACCCTTTATTAAAAGGGGACGGATTACATCCATTGGATTTTTTCCGTGCGTTTATTGTGTACCGGAAATTCTGCTGCGTAATTATAGGTATTTATTCTTAATATAATTATCAATTTTCGGCTTTTTCAATTATCTTAATGATATATCTGAAGCTATTAGCTGCGTACCTTGATTTTATTCTCGAATTTTTTTTTTAATATTCGCATTTTTCAAAAAGAATTTTGCAGCAGGATATTTGAATGTTTTAATAATCATACGTCCCGGTTAGGTGGTCAACCTCACACGGAACCCCCAGTGTTTAGTTCCCAAGCAAACTTGGTCCTATTTTTATCTCACAAAAGTCATCATACACCAGTAACTTCTTGACTTCTTAAGATAAAATTAATTTTTAATAATTTAATTTTAAATTAATAAGTTTTAATTAATAATTTTAATTGATTAGTACTAGTTATGCAAATTTAAGAATGTTATTAATTATAACTAATTTTGTTTTAAACAGATAATTATAATGAGTTCTAATTACTAATATTCATTAATTAGCATTTTCAGTTGAAAACTACATTGATAATTACAGTAAACTCCCGATTATCTGCGGGTGGATTATCCGCTTTGCGGATTATCCGCGGCCACCATCCCTCCTCCCATTTTTCTGTTCAAATATAAAAAATTAAAAAAAAAAAGCGGAAAATGAATTTTATTTGTTTCAAAACTTTTTGGAAGAATGCATTCCAAGAACAACGAATTCCTTTCTAGAAATACGAACACATTCAAAAGAACAACGAATACATTTAACAAGAACAACGAATGCATTAAATAAGAATGACTATAAGAAATCTGGTTTTCAGTCAGGTGCACATCACGAACATATTTTACACGAAAAGATTCACTTGTAAAATAAACTGCCCGCTATTTTAATTGAATTGCTTTATGTGATTTTGATACATGCAAAATGCGCAAGAAACTACAAATAAAAGTTGTCTTGACAATTCAAGACGAACTACAACTCATTAAAAAGATGGAAAACAGATCCTCTAAAAATTAAATGCGCCTGCAGTATAGCATAGGAGAAACGACAGTAATAATAGACATTTTGATGTAAGCAAATTTGTACATGCTATGTACGATTGCTGTAGTTTACTTTAATAAAAACCCCGAAGAAATTTTGTTTACAGGCATTTTCTTCCTTTTGGCGGATTATCCGCGAATTCGCTTATCCGCGAATTCGCTTATCCGCGGAAGCCGCGCCACCCAATTCTGCGGATAATCGGGAGTTTACTGTATTATATGAAGTTTCCTTTAAACCGAGTCCAAAATTTTCTAAAGTAACTGTAACAGTTACTTTTTTAGCATAGTAACTGTAACATTCCAATCCCTGGTTTTTCTGTTTATATAATACTGGCTTTTTAAGAGTCATTTTAAGTTTTTATTTTTCTTCTATCCCCAGCAACGGCCACAAACCCCAAGGCCAGACCAAAGCTCAAGATTTGACGAAATGGTACCTCCTCAAGCAATGGGTGGTGAAACATATGATTATGGCCGTTCCCGAGCTTATTTTCAAGTAAGTATCATTTTTAGGCATTATATAAAATAATTTTTTGATATTCACGATAGGGGAGGGAGGATTGGGACAGTGGCAGGGGTGGGACAGCTGAAATTATGGCAAAATAAATTGCCTAATTTTATTTCCAGTCTCACCACCAGTTATATTTTTCTTCTATCTCTAGCAGAGCAGACCCGTCCTGACATCCCTAGGGAGGGTTCGACGCAGAGTGACACAGTGGTTGATAGTAAACAAAGACAAAATATGTGCAGTAAAAACAAGTTAATTTATTTAAAAAGCTCTTATAAATATATCATTATCAAGTACAACAGTAATTTGTATAAAATATCACATATTAACAAAGCTCAAACTCTTATGTCAACAAAGCTTTAAATGTCAATACATTGTAAAGTAAATAAAAGTTCAATTTTCAAAAGAAGACAACGTTAATTATATATTCAATTCATTTTTAACAGAACTATTAAGAAACTATTGAATAAGCAAGAGTGAGTATAAAACTAAACAATAAGAAAAACTTAACTTTGTAAACGCATCTTGAAAGCTACATGGCTGTTTCACATCTTAGAAAATTAAACTCGTACTCGACCTGCGAGTGACTCACACAAAAGAACACCTGAAAGGAAAGTGCATTGCCACGCCGGAAGAGAGATGCCGGCTTAAATACAAAGTGCAGCCACAGAAGATTAAGTTTATGTAAAAATACAAGTTACTATTTCATTTCAGTTCAAAGATTAATTTAAATCATTTCAGTTTACTATTTAAGTTATTTCAGGAAACAAATACAACTCAACTCGTAAGTTACCGACTGTAAACAATGCAAAAATGTAAATAAACAAAAGGTTTCAGAGTAAGTTCAAACTTTATGAGGAATTAATTATCTGAGCTTTAAAAGGATTAGTTAACCAATAATATCATATTTATTCTATTATTAAATTCTGAATTAAATACTTTTAAGTTATATTAAAAACTTTATTTCTCCTGATAACAAGTGTGGTGATCAGGTTTATATGCTAACAATGCCCCTCCTCACCACATCTTGTGAAATAGAAAAACGAACAACTGCTATCCTTGAAAGAGAGCTTTTGTTAGTAGAAAATTTCAAAAATTCGAACAATATTAATTCTAAACAACAAGAACAAACACTATCAGTATTGGCACGTACGTGCCACATATAAATGAATAAATACAGATGAAAAACTAACTCTCAAAATATCCAAAAGGGAAAATTTTTGTTTAGTATGCTGGAAAGACAGTCACAGGTTCCAAGATAGTCAAAAATAAACATTTAACCTATATTTACAATATCCCTAACATACTTCACCTTTCATTACCACTTATACTATTTACATACCACAAAGCTACAACACATCCGGGGACCTTGACTTTTTAAGCAGCATACCAAACTATATATCGAGGCAAAAAAATTTAACAATAACATTTAACAAGAAAACAACAAATCTTCTTAAAACAGTTCACCTTCCTTCCTCTTCACATCAAAGTGTCCTTGGGGGAAACTTCTTTCTTGAAAAAAAAAATAAAAGTCAAAGTTCAGAAGAACAGAAATACATCCTTGTTTCCAGTCCTAGAGAATAGTCCGAGTTCAGTTCCGAATTAGTTCAAATGTGACGACAGTCCCATCCTTGCAGATGCAGAACAAAAATCATTTTTTTCCTACAAAAATAGTGCAGTATCAGTGCTTACAAAAAAAATATACAGTTTATATCCAATTTTTAAATAGTACATATTGAGAAAAAAACTTAATTTAATGCAAACAATTTGTCTTTAAAAAATTGAAGATCTAGTTTAGTCATTGGCTTAGTAAAAATATCTGCTAAATTTTCTTTACTTCTTACATACACAACCTTAAAACATTCTTTAAATATCAAATCTCTAATAAATAATAATTTTACATCAATATGTTTTGATCTGGCACTTTCAATTGGTGATTTAACAAAATTTATGGCAGCTTGATTATCTACATACAAAAGAGGTTTTTGAAGAATAACTTTAGTAAGATTTTTAGACAAACATTCTTTAAAGATATTATCAAACCACATGAGCTCTTTGGACGCTTCAGTCATGGCAACAAATTCACTCTCCATTGTCGAAAGGCATATACACTTCTCTTTAAAAGTTTTCCATGATATAGGAGAGTCGCCAAGACAAATCAGCTGTCCGCCCATCGAAATTCTATCGTCTCTATTGGATGCGAAATCAGCATCAGAAAAACAGATAATTTGTGGATTTTTACAATGTAATCTTAATTTTAAATTTTTAGTATTATAAACGTAACCCAAAAGATTTAATAAACCATGCCAATGAATTAAACCAGGAGAACTTTGAAACTGACTTAAGATATTAACTGCATAACATATGTCTGGCCTTGTTCTATTTGCTATAAAAGATAAACAACCCAAAAGATTTCGATAAGGAATACTTTTCATTTCATTAATTTCTGTAACTGAATTTGGAATTTGGTCTTTCGAATAAATACTACTTTTGGCTATTGGCAAGGATCTGATCGGGATATTAAAAGAAGAAAATCTGTTGTAAACTTCGTCGATATAGGAAGACTGATGGATGAAAACTTCTTTAAACTTTTCTTCAAACTCGACTCCTAATAATTTGCGAGTCTGACCAAGAGCCTTTAAATCAAAATGGTTATTTAAAAGTTTTACAACGTGTTCTATCCCGGAAAGATCCTTTCCAAAAAGCACAAAATCATCAACGTAAAGCAACAAAACAACTTCATTTCTAAAATTATACACACAATTACAATTTTCAAATTTACTAAAGCCAATATTCAACAAAACCCTATCTATTTCAAAATACCATACTCTTCCGGATTGATGTAAACCATATAGAGCCTTGTTGAGCCTGCAGACTAAGCCTTGACCATAAGAAAAACCTGGCGGTTGAGCCATCCAAATTTGGTCGTTTAAAGGAGCATATAAATATGCACACTTGACGTCAAATTGACGATGCACCCACCCCAAGTAGCACACAAGCAAAGAAAAAAAGAATCTTATAACTCCAAAATTTACTACAGGACTATAGGTTTCGTCATAAGTTTCACCCTTTATCTGTTTGTACCCTTGAGCCACTAATCGAGCTTTAAAACGGGCAATTTTACCTAGTGAGTCTCTTTTGACGGTGTAAACCCAACGACATCCCAAAGGTTCAACGTTCTTTGGTCGTTCTACCAAGTTCCAAACCTTACGATCTTCCATCACCGCGAGTTCTTCCTTCATGGCATTTTCCCACTCTTTACATTGAGGCGATTCAACTGCCTGTTTAAAAGTTTTGGGAACCACAACCTCATCTAGTCAGGAAGATTTACTGGTTAAACTGGTTGAAACACCGATAGATCCCCCACTGACATCTCCTGAAAACGAGTTCTTTCCACTGAAATCAAAAAGTGAGGGTTCAAAATTTAAACTGTACTCTTCACAGTAGTTTTCTACATCTCTTAAAGATCTCAAACGTTGGTTAGAATCTCCCTCAAAGTAGTAGATGTCAGTACGGGATCCATCAGGTCTAGGGACGGCTTGCCTTCGCCACCTAGCACTTTGGGGTTCTGGTTCGCGGTCAGTCTCCTGTGAAAAATTAGAGGCACCAGACGAACATTCTAGATTTGTGTCAATAAACCATTCATTTGACGGGCCCATCACAGCTCCACTGCGCTGGTCTAAAAATTCTTGCCCCGAGCTTTGTTCTGAAATACAAGTGTCTTTAAAAGTTAGCTTTTCATTAAAAGTTACATTGATGGTTTCAACCACTCTGTCTTCATCTGGTATCCAGACCCTATAACCCCGAGTGCTTAAGGCGTAGCCTACCATAAACCCTTTCTTTGCTCTGTTGTCGAGCTTAACGCGTTTTTGTTTGGGAACACCGACGTATGCAACGACACCAAAAGGTTTCAAATGTCTTACGGACGGTTTGTTTCCGCCAAAAAGTTCAATTGGGGTTTTGGTTTGCCCAGAGTGGCAAGTGCGATTCCAAACATAAGCAAAAGTCAACGTACAATCAGGCCAAAAAGTACGACTGATACCAGAATCTTCTATCATGGCTTTAACGCCATCCATGATTGTAAAGTTCAGACGTTCTACAACTCCATTTTGTTCTGGAGTGTAAGAGTTTGTGCGTTCAAATTTGATTCCCAGATCATGAAAGTAATCCTCGAATTCTCTATTGCAAAACTCTCCACCGTTGTCTGTTCTTACCGACAAGACCTTTGTACCAAGATATCTTTCTGCTCGTGTTTGGAATCGTTTAAAAGTTTCAAAAGCTTCATATTTATGAGAAATGGGGAAAATGTTTACTTTACGCGAAAAATCGTCCACAATGGACAGAAAATACCTTTGTCCATCTCTACCCACTGGGTCGATTGGCCCACAAAGGTCTAAAAATACTAACTCTAAAGGTTTTTGAGAACGTATACTTTCTAAAGGTTTAAAATTTACTCGCTTGGTCTTAGCTAGTCTGCAAGGCTCACACTCCATGGTGTTTGTGCTCGGCATTATCGGGAGACCACGCACAGAATCATTTGCACTTGTTTTATGCAAAATACCAGAACTTATGTGAGCAAATCGCCGATGCCACACTTCCATACTATCCTTTTCAGTAATCGATGCTTCAAAAGTTACTCTTTTAATTGATGGCTGAGATTTCTTAAATGTTGACTCACAATTTCCTTTCCTTACTGTAGGATAGGTATAGTACAGGCCCCCTTTCAGTTTGGCCGTAAAAACCGTTTTGTGAGTACTCGTGACTTTAATCTCGCCATCCTGACCAACAAAAGTCAAACCCGCCTTATCAATTAAATTTCCAGCGATAAGTACGACGCAGCTTTGGAGAATAGTAACAGTCCAAAAGTACAACCTCCGTACCATCAAAGTTTAAGTGGACATCTCCTTTTCCTTCTATGGGAAAAGTGGCATCAGAGATAGCTACTGAAATATCTTCATTAAAAATTGGTTTAAAATTTGAAAAACTAGATTTATCTTTACAAAAATGATGAGACGCCGCTGTATCAAGTACAAAAGCATCACCATCTGTTTCGCTGATACATGCTTGAATGAAAAAACAGTATTTATCGGATCTTTTGTCGGACGGGCCATACCTGTTATTAAAACGCCCTTTTGGAGAGGGAGACCGTGCTGGGGAATACCGTGAAAAACGGCTATTCCTGGAATCTGGCCCTCTGCCTGTGTTTTTAGGGTTTGGTTTAGGGGATTTTGCCCTGGAGTAGCAAAACCGAGAAGTGTGTCCGTTTTTACCACATGTGTGACAGACAAATGGGCGGCTTGAACACCCTCTAGTCTCTGTGTTGTAGGTCACGGAAACACCTCCCCTGTCTTTTTGTCTAAGTTTTTGTCGAGCATCCTCCGCCAACACTGCGGCCTCCACTTTTTCCAATGTGAACTCACTTTTCGGCCAGCTCATTATGTTTTGAATCAAAGATGAAAAGGATTCGGGCAGCCTTCTTAATACATGAAAAATTACCCTATCATTATCCAAGGGGTGTTTAATAGCTATGAGTTGCTCAACATAGTCTTTGACCTTGGAGAAGAACATGGCATAACCCTCATTTTGATTAGGTCTGCATTCTAAAAAGTCGTTATAAATTAATTGATGACGTACCCGATCATCAGGTTCAAAGTATTTCTTAAGTGTTTCCCAAGCCTTAATGGGGCAAGTCTCAGACTTAATAAGGCGTTTATGTTCATCCCCAACATTAAGGTAAATCGTTGACAGAGCTTTATCACACTTATCCTGAAAGGCATCTAAGTCCTTTGTATCGGGAGGAACCGTCTCTTTCTGGTTCACAATTTTCCACAATCCCCTTTCAATTAAAAGGAATTTTATATCTGTTGCCCATACAGAATAGTTTTTACCATTCAATTTAGAAATATTAGGATTTAAAAAAGACATTTTCAAAAACAAACAAAAAATGGGTATGGCCCCTCCGTCAAAAAGAACCCTTAAAATTTTTAACTTCTATTCAAATACACACAAATGTTAGAAAAATAACCCAAATAAACCATAGTTTATATCCCGATAATGTCGAGCACTTAAAACTTTCACCACTCTTATAAACACTCAAAAAAAAATTTGTTTACATTTGAAAGTAAACAAACCAAGAATTTTAAATTTCAAAAGTTCATAAACTACTTAAATATTACACACATAAATACTTTTAAATTTAAATTTCAATAAATTCACTCTTGCTATTCAAAAAAAAAATAGTATCTTAAATTATAATGTTTTAGCACTTGTCTTGTTTACAACCAACTGCGTGGGCAAACGGCCCATAACCCTTGACATCCATAGGGAGGGTTCGACGCAGAGTGACACAGTGGTTGATAGTAAACAAAGACAAAATATGTGCAGTAAAAACAAGTTAATTTATTTAAAAAGCTCTTATAAATATATCATTATCAAGTACAACAGTAATTTGTATAAAATATCACATATTAACAAAGCTCAAACTCTTATGTCAACAAAGCTTTAAATGTCAATACATTGTAAAGTAAATAAAAGTTCAATTTTCAAAAGAAGACAACGTTAATTATATATTCAATTCATTTTTAACAGAACTATTAAGAAACTATTGAATAAGCAAGAGTGAGTATAAAACTAAACAATAAGAAAAACTTAACTTTGTAAACGCATCTTGAAAGCTACATGGCTGTTTCACATCTTAGAAAATGAAACTCGTACTCGACTTGCGAGTGACTCACACAAAAGAACACCTGAAAGGAAAGTGCATTGCCACGCCGGAAGAGAGATGCCGGCTTAAATACAAAGTGCAGCCACAGAAGATTAAGTTTATGTAAAAATACAAGTTACTATTTCATTTCAGTTCAAAGATTAATTTAAATCATTTCAGTTTACTATTTAAGTTATTTCAGGAAACAAATACAACTCAACTCGTAAGTTACCGACTGTAAACAATGCAAAAATGTAAATAAACAAAAGGTTTCAGAGTAAGTTCAAACTTTATGAGGAATTAATTATCTGAGCTTTAAAAGGATTAGTTAACCAATAATATCATATTTATTCTATTATTAAATTCTGAATTAAATACTTTTAAGTTATATTAAAAACTTTATTTCTCCTGATAACAAGTGTGGTGATCAGGTTTATATGCTAACAGTGGCAGGGGTGGGACAGCTGAAATTATGGCAAAATAAATTGCCTAATTTTATTTCCAGTCTCACCACCAGTTATATTTTTCTTCTATCTCTAGCAGAGCAGACCCGTCCCACGTACTGCCATGGCTTTTGAATACTCAAATGGATTTGGAGAGGGTCGAAGTACACCCCGTCCCGCTTCTAATGAAACAGGAATTCGCTCTTCTTTGGGGCGCGGCATAAACACTTTCCATCAAGACTTCGATGTAAGTATCATTTTTAATTATGTTCTTTTTCACCGGAGCTCCTATTAACACGACACTAGTATGCATGTGCAATGCTGGTTTATGATCACCGCGGCTTTTTTTTTTCAATATTCATATCGCCAGATCTTGTAGTTGTTCTGATAGCCAAAGTTGCAAGATTTTCGCATCGCATGGATTTCGGATGCATGATTTTCGGTGAAATTTCCGCTGGTAGAGAGAATTTTAGAGCCATAGCCTTAATTTTAACTTTTTTTTTATTGTATCAATTTTGCTAATAGGCTTTTTTGTAATTTTGGTTTAACTGATGTTTTTCATTTTTTTTTAATGCAAGCTATAAAGATTCAAATAAACCAAAAAAACTCGTGAAACAACTTTAAAGAACGTGACTATGAAAATGTTTTAATTTGATGTGTGGCAACGTTGTTAAAAAAGAAGATAGAAAATGGAAGGTTGATGTTTTAAACGCTCTTGTAAATAATATGTTAAAACTATTAAATAAATTATAACGCTACCATCAGAGACTACTGAATATTAAAGTTATTCGTCACAGAACAAAAATTTGGCGGCAAGCGGAGGGATGTCGACGGAACTAGTGTGGAATTAGATTCACCAAGAGTGGCTCGAAGTTGAAAATAGGCTTAGAATAGCCATTGTAATTTACGTAAGAACGTAAGTTTGCATTTTATTTTTGGATCAGTGCTGAATTGTTAAGTAAGATTCAGAATTCTAAGTAGTAATTTTATTGTAGTATTCTTCTAGAAATAGTTGATTATTTGAAGATTAAATTGATTTATTTGAAGTTGTTCTGTGAAAATAGCTAATATAGAATATTAAGCTGAAATTGTTTATTTGGTGTTGCTGTTGTCGGTAGATTTAAATAAGATTTAAAGCGAGTTTTAGAATATTATTTAAAGGTTTAATAATATTTTGAGAAGTTAGATTTACTTCTGTTAGTGAATAAACTAATATTTTAATTATTTTGTTGGAATACTGCATTTGAATGATTTGATAAAATTGTTCGTATTCGATATTTTCAGTTAAAATACTACCGTTTATATTTGATGTTGATGTTCGTAATTAATATTATTTGATTTTGTTTATAATATTAATTAGTATTTAAGAAGTCGAAGTTTGAGTTACGTTGGTTTTCTTTTGAAAAATAAAAAAAGAAAATTAACGATCGGCATTTTGATTGAGGTTTTTTTTTTTTTTTTTTTTTTGGCGACAAAATGAGTTTTCTTGGAAAGGGCAAGAAGCAAGATTTGCTTGTGGTCTGTGAGGAGTTAGGAGAAGAAGTAGATCCTTTAAGTAAGGTCCCGGAAATTAAAAAGGTAATTGTAGGAAGTGAAAGCTACGACGAGATAGAGGTTAAGGTGATGCTTGATAGAATTATCGAAGAAAGACTTAGGAACGAAGAAAATGCGAAGCAAGAGGCTCGTGAAAAAAGGAAACTTGAGTTAGAAAAGGAAGCATCATTAAGAAAACTTGAGTTAGAAAGAGAGGAGTCTATAAAGAAACTTGAGTTAGAAAGAGAGGAATCTTTGAAGAAGCTTGAGTTAGAAAGAGAAGAGGCATTAAGACAGCATGAGTTAGAAAGAGAAGAGGCATTAAGACAACATGAGTTGGAATTAAAGAGATTGGAAGTCTCACAAACTCAACCACAGACCAGAACCAACCATGTATCAGAGAATAGTGCTCATAAAATTCAATTGACCCAGATAATGCCGAAATTTGAGGAAAAGAGAGATGAAATGGGTCTTTACCTAATTAACTTTGAACGAAAAGCCGAAATGGCTTATGTTCCCAAAAGAGATTGGACTGCCTACCTGCTGAGCGTGCTTCCTGCAGAAGTTTCGAATATGTTGGCAAGAGAATCACCAGATAATGCAAATGACTATGATTTTGTGAAAATTCTTCTTCTGAAACGGTATAAGATGAACAGCGAAAAGTTAAAGCAATGTTTCTATAGACACCAGAAAACTCCAGATAAAAATTGGAGGAATTATTACCATGAGTTACGGAGTTATTTTACAGAATGGATAGAAGAGATGAAAGTAGAAACTTTTGAGCAACTGAAGGACCTAATAGTAGCAGAACAAATAAAATTTCGTGTACCACCAGAAGTTAGAGAACATTTTTTGGACAATTGGATGAATATCAAAGATCCTGAAGATCTGGCGAAAAAACTAGATGACTATGAAAGTGTACGAGATAGTTTTAAAAGAAAAGAAAGGCCACCCAGAAATAATTTTAGACTTCAAGAGGGAGACAAAATCAACGAGAAAGACAAATATGTTAAAAACAAAGATAAATTTAATAGCAAGAAGAGCACTCCTGGGAAAGAGGATTTACTGGATGAAGGAGAAAGGGATAAAAGGTTTGAAAGAAGAAAGCAACTTAGGTGCTTTGAGTGTGGCTCGACCTCTCACCTAAAACCGCAATGCGATAAACTGAAACGATGTTATGAGTGCGGGTCATCTTCTCACTTAAGATTTCAATGCGATAAACTTAAAGAAAAGGTTGAAACAGTAGCTGCTAATATGATTCGGGAAGGAAATTGTGATGACGTCCTTGCTCCATATATCAGTCAAGGAAAAATAAATGGCATACAAATGCCTATACTTCGTGATTCAGGTGCATCAATCGACCTGATTTGCAGAAAGTATATAAAACCTTCAATGTTAACCACGGAAACTGTATGGATCCGAACCCCATTGGAAGAAAGCCCTATCTGTTTGCCTTTAGCTGAAGTGGAAATAGACTGTACTTATGGACACATTGTTACAAAAGCAGCAGTCATCCGAGATTCTTTAGATCAAGGAAGATATATTTTAGGAAATCGAACAGCGGAGCTCTTAACCGAAGCAAAGCAGAATATACATTTTGAAATGCATACAATCAATGCCATACAAACTCGATCCAAAACGAAGGTAGTAGAATCAGAGTTGCCAAATACAGAGGCAGATACAAGCGATTCCGAAGAAGTTGAAAATGTTGAAAGTGGAACCGTTGATGATAACATTTTGCCAGTGGCAGATTTTTCATTTCCGGAATTGGAGCTTATGAGAATGTCCCCAAACGAATTTTTGGACGCTCAATTGCAAAGTAAGGAATTGGAACCCCTTTTTATCGAAGCAAAAGAAACCACACACAAGAAGAAGAATATGTATCTGATAAAAAACCAGAAATTATTTTTCGTGAAGAAAGATAAGAGAGGAACAGAGCGGCATTTGCTTGTGGTTCCCGAGAAGTACCGGAACCAAATGATGACTTACTGTCATGAAAGAGCTGCATCCCATCTCGGAATAGCGAAGACTAAAGATGCTTTGTTCAAGACGTTTTATTGGCCCAACTGCTACAGAGAGGTAGAAGCTTTCGTTAAGTCATGTGACCTATGTCAAAGGGTAGGAAAACCACAAGATAAAAAGAAAGCACCCCTCAAGCTTGTTCCAGTCATTACAGAAATATTTTCAAAAATAAACGTTGATGCTGTTGGACCGTTGCCTGTAACACCGTCGGGAAATAAGTATCTTATCACGGCAGTGTGTATGTCTTCAAAGTATCCAGATGCTATTCCTGTGGAAGATCTCAAATCTACTTCCATAATTGACGCCTTTCTACAAGTTTTCAGCCGAATGGGTTTTCCAAGGGAACTGCAAACGGACCAGGGAACGCCATTTACGAGCGCACTAACTACAGAATTTTTAGAAAGATTTGGGATCAAGGTTGTTAGAAGTTCGGTGTACCACCCTCAGAGTAATCCCGTAGAGAGGATGCATAGAACTTTGAAGAGAATACTTCGTGTACTGTTTCTTGAATCTGGTCCAGACTGGGAAAAGATTTTACCTCAAGCCCTATTTGCTTTAAGAACTGTAACTCACGACAGCACCGGCTTCACACCTGCTGAGTTAGTTCACGGGAGAAACCTGAAGACTCCTGTCATGTTACTCTATGACAAGTTAACTGAAGAAGACCAAGAAGAGGACTGTGTAGTAAACTATGTGTTCGAATTGATGAACCGTATGAAAAAATGTCAGGAGTTAGCAATACGGAATATGGAACATGCCAAGGAAAAACAAAAACTATGGTATGATAAGAAATCAGTCGAACGAGATTTCAAACCTGGTGATCTCGTATTGGTTGTAGCTTCCTCAAAACCAAACAAATTGTCAGTACATTGGATAGGACCTGGTGAAGTAGTTAGACAATTGTCAGACACAAACTATGTGGTCAGATTTCCTGAAAAGAATAAGGATCACGTTTACCACATTAATATGTTAAAACCCTATTTCAAAAGAGTGGAACATATAAATCTTTTGGCTTTAGGAGAAACTGAAGATGAAGAAGAAATACCAGTTCTTGAATGTGTTGATAAGTCAAATGGGTCAAAACTGTGTGAACTTTTAGAGGAAACCAGATTGAAATCTAATCTTTCGGAAGCACAGCTGAATCAACTCGAGAAACTTCTAAACCAATATTCTGAACTTTTCTCAAATGAACCTGGTTGTACGGATCTGGCCAAACATGATATTGAGTTAGAAGAAGACAAACCTATCATAGCAAAGCCATATAGGATGTCTCCACGTCAGACTGAAATTTTTAAAGCTGAAGTAAATAAAATGCTAGAGCTGAATGTAATAGAACGAGGAGATTCGGATTTTACTTCTCCTTTAATACTTGTTGAAGTACCAGGGAAAGACCCAAGGCCCTGTATAGACTATCGCCGTTTGAATAAAGTGACAAGAACTCAGTATTTTCCTATACCAAATATCGAAGAACTCATTGAGAAAGTATCATCAGCAAAATACATATCGGTTCTTGATTTAACCCGAGGATATTGGCAAATACCTTTAAGTAAACAAGCCCAGAGGTATGCTGCCTTTGTAACCAGTTTTGGTACCTTTAGGCCATTAAGGTTACCATTCGGGCTGAAAAATGCTCCATATGATTTCAGTAGACTAATGGCTACTTTGCTTCGAGACTGTGAGGAATTTGCGGTACCCTATTTGGATGATGTAGCCATCTTTTCTAATACTTGGGAAGATCATGTGAAACATTTAGAAGAAATATTTGTAAAAATGAAAACTGCCAAGCTTCACCTAAAACCTTCGAAGTGACAGTTTGCTCGTGAGCATGTCAAGTATTTGGGACATATAGTTGGACAAGGCCAAAGAAAACCTGGTGAACTTAAAATTCAAGCGGTTAAAGAATTTCCTAGGCCTCAGAACAAAACCCAGATTAGATCCTTTTTAGGACTTGCTGGTTATTACCGACGGTATATTCCATATTTTTCGGTAATTGCGGCTCCATTAACAGATCTTTTGAAAGGAAAGGACTTAAAGTCATCAGTAAATTGGACTTCTACTTGTGAAGACGCCTTTGAAGAACTGAAGAAAAGACTTTCAGAAAGGCCAGTACTATACAGCCCTGACTTCACTGCTCCATTCATCATTCAGTGCGATGCTTCAAACGTTGGAATTGGTGTGGTGTTGTCCCAGATAAATCAGAATAATGAAGAGCACCCAATAATGTACCTCAGTAGGAAATTCACCCCTGTAGAACAAAAGTACAGTACTACAGAGAGAGAATGTGCTGCCATTGTTTATGCCATTCAGAAATTAAAATGCTATCTTGACGGGCAACAAAAATTCACCATACAGACTGATCACAATCCTCTGGTCTGGCTAGAGAAAAATACAGGGACTAATCCGCGACTTTTGAGGTGGGCCCTCACATTACAACCATTCAATTATGAGGTTGTTCACAGAAAGGGATGTCTCCATCAAAATGCCGATACCCTGAGTAGATTTCCATGAATTGTAATTTAGTTGTTGCACGCGTATGCTGTGTAGTTCTGAAGTTGTTAGTCTTACCTTAATATTGTTAAGCATTTTAATTGTAATTTATAACCCTACTGGAACTTTGAAAAATTAGGCACATGTTAAATAGTTGCACTGATCCAAAAACTGCTAGGGACTTATAGAAAGACTTTAGGACTCTTTAAGACTTTTCATATTTAAAGACTCAGAACTTTTAAGACTTTTTCTCTTCTATCAAAAGTCTTCCCTTGGTGGGGAGGGGTCTATAAAGATTCAAATAAACCAAAAAAACTCGTGAAACAACTTTAAAGAACGTGACTATGAAAATGTTTTAATTTGATGTGTGGCAACGTTGTTAAAAAAGAAGATAGAAAATGGAAGGTTGATGTTTTAAACGCTCTTGTAAATAATATGTTAAAACTATTAAATAAATTATAACGCTACCATCAGAGACTACTGAATATTAAAGTTATTCGTCACAAAGCATAACCCGTTATTAAAAGAAGGAATGCAAAAGCAATAAAAGGAACACTTGACATATTAGTGATTTAAATAAAAGCCCTGGATTAATTAATCAAATAAAACTTTGATACAATTAACAACGAAACAGCTTTAATAATTAACAAAGAAAATTTTTTCACTTTATTAATAGCATACATTTTGTAATCATTTTATGGTGCAATAATTTTTTTAAAAAAATAAATTCGTGCACTTGCACTTTAAATTAAGCCAATGGTAAAATTGTCCACGCAAACATAATAAGTAAATTTCCCCTTTAATATTCACGATAGGGGAGAGGAGGGAGGATTGGGACAGCTGAAATTATGGAAAAATAAATTGCCTAATTTTATTTCCAGTCTCACCACCAGTTTTATTTTTCTTCTATCTCTTGCAGAGCAGACCCGTCTCACGTACTCCCATGGCTTTTGAATACTCAACTGGATTTGGAGAGGGTCGAAGTACATCCCGTCCCGCTGCTAATGAAACCGGAATTCGGTCTTCTTTTTGGCGCGGCAGAAACAATTTCCATCAAGACTTCGATGTAAGTATCATTTTAATTATGTTCTTTTTCACCGGAGCTCCTATTAACACGACACTAGTATGCATGTGCAATGCTGGTTTATGATCACCACGGCTACAGGGCTATTTGCAGGAATTTGGGATCGCAGTAGGTTTTTTTTTTTTCAATATTCATATCGCCAGAGCTTGTAGTTGTTCTGATAGCCAAAGTTGCAAGATTTTCGCATCGCATGGATTTCGGATGCATGATTTTCGGTGAAATTTCCGCTGGTAGAGAGAATTTTAGAGCCATAGCCTTAATTTTAACTTTTTTTTTTATTGTATCAATTTTGCTAATAGGCTTTTTTGTAATTTTTATTTAACTGATGTTTTTCATTTTTTTTAATGCAAGCATAACCCGTTATTAAAAGAAGGAATGCAAAAGCAATAAAAGGAACACTTGACATATTAGTGATTTAAATAAAAGCCCTGGATTAATTAATCAAATAAAACTTTGATACAATTAACAACGAAACAACTTTAATAATTAACAAAGAAAGATTTTTCACTTTATTAATAGCATACATTTTGTAATCATTTTATGGTGCAATAATTTTTTTTTAAATAAATTCGTGCACTTGCACTTTAAATTAAGCCAATGGTAAAATTGTCCACGCAAACATAATAAGTAAATTTCCCCTTTAATATTCACGATAGGGGAGAGGAGGGAGGATTGGGACAGCTGAAATTATGGAAAAATAAATTGCCTAATTTTATTTCCAGTCTCGCCACCAGTTTTATTTTTCTTCTATCTCTAGCAGAGCAGACCCGTCTCACGTACTCCCATGGCTTTTGAATACTCAACTGGATTTGGAGAGGGTCGAAGTACATCCCGTCCCGCTTCTAATGAAACCGGAATTCGGTCTTCTTTTTGGCGCGGCAGAAACAATTTCCATAAAGACTTCGATGTAAGTATCATTTTTTGGGGTGTAATGTAGTAGGCCTCCTCGTGGTGCACCCTGGGTTACGCTAAATCTACTACACGGGGGGGAGGTATTTGATTCCCTGATGATCTTTGGGTCCGAGTGGTTGGGTCTTGGTGTAGACTTTCGGTAGAGGATACAGGAGAAAAGCTGAGTTTTGCGTCTCAGGCCGCCGGATAGTACAGGAGCCCGGGGTAGCCTAACCAGCATATCCTGGCTGCTCTATCAGCCGGTGTATAATCTCGCCTGTCTTGTAGCTCCAGGTGGTGCCTGGATGGGGTCCTGCTAGGCAGAGCAGGGGGCTCTTCCGAGGTCACTGCTGATTGTTGACACCGGGGCTAGCCCGGCTTTCTGGGACCCTCTGTTATTCGGGGAGGATTTTCCTTCACCCCACCCACACAAAAAAACAATGAACACAAAACAAGGTCTTTCTTCAGGTAAAAACGCAAAAAAGACAAAAACCCCCATTTCAGGATCTAGTGCTTCCTCGGAAGTTACTTAATCAAGGGACCCCTCTCAAATGGAAGCAGGGTGCGTACGCGGTTTGGAAAACCTTGAAAGTGCTTGAATTTCAACTTTCGTTTTCAAGGCCTTGAAAAGTATGGAAAAATAAGCCAATCATACAAAAAGTCTGGAAGTCCTTGAATTTCCAATTTATGAAAAAAAAAAAAAAAAAGATTTGTGTGAGGCGATATTTTACCGCGTTGTCGGATCCGCGCCATAAATAATAAAATAAACCAATTCTAAAACGTAAATAAACCGAAAACGGTTAACTGATAAACTGAAACAGGTTTTTTTTGGCTTGGGTTAAACAGGTCTTTCTTTCAGTTAAACTGGTTCGGTTAAAACCGGTTAAAACGCGCTCGGTTTAACTGGCTTTTAGCATGGAAACCCAAAGTTAAAAAAAACTCTTATGCCTTCATACCTGCCAACTACTACGGATTGTCCGTAGTTTGCGGATGAGGGTATCAAACTACGGAGTTACGGAAACAGTCAAAACTACGAATAAGCTTCGATATTTGCATAAAAATTTATTTTGGAATTTTTTTCGCCTTGGCATGAAAGAGCATTGAAATACAATGCCGATGATCCAAACATTTTATCCATATATTTCAGTTGCGGAAAAATAAACTTAACCTACCCACGGCCACTTGTAATATTTGTTAAGTAGCCGCGAAATCGCAGTAGTTAGTGTTCTTGTTATGATCAGATTTGTCAAACCAGCCCTCTCAGCGCCTAGTAATATTTGTTTGTTATAAAAGTAATCGCAGTAAGAACTATTATTTTTTAACATTTTCTTTCTGAAAAAAAAATCGACCAATCAACCCACAACTCGTAATATTTACTAGTTGGCAGCGTAATCGTCGATCAGGGTTCCGTATCTTTCTTAGTTCTAGTTCAAAAGTGATCAATCAACCAAATCTTTAGTTTGTTACTTTCACAGATTACGATCTGTGACTTCAATGCCCGCTTTTTTTTTTAGCTGAGTGAATTTTATTGTTTTTAATTGAAACTAAATACAATTCACGTTCGCCGTGAAATCTTATTCTTTTTACGTATTTTAAACGAATTTCCTACGAAATGACCGACTTTGGAATTTGATTCTTTCCGTCATCAATCGGCCGATTGAAAAAAGGAAGCCGATAATTTTGAGTGAATAGACAATCGCTATCTTCCGAGTGCCATATCTTTCTTAGTTTTAGTTCAGGAATGATCGATCAACCAAGTTTTAGTTTGTTGCTTTCAAAGATTACGATCTGTGACTTAAATGCCCGCTGTAGGATTTTTTTCCTACAGCGGGCATTTTAGGCGAATTAGGGCGGCAATTTAGTGAATTTTATTGTGTTTTTAATTGAAACTAAAGACTATTCAGGTTCGCAGTGAAATCGTATTTTTTTCTACGTATTTCAAACAAATTTCCCACAAAATGACCGACTGTGGTATTTGATTTTTTTCCGTTGTCAATCGGCCGATCGAAAAATGGCAACCGATTATTTTTGAGTGAATGATAGAAAATCGCTATCGGCCGAGATCAATCTCGATTTTTTTCTGAATTTCGTTATAGTCGCAAAAAAAAACGGCTATACCGGTTTTTCTGGCGGTTATACCGGTTTAATCGGCAAAAGACCGGTGGTTATATCGGTTTCGATTTCAAATTGCTTGATTGTTTTAAGATTGCTATATAGTGATATCGAAACTAAGATATGACCACAAGTCCAGCAGAAACTGGCTTTCAGTGGGTGGAGCTACTGACCTCACTAAGACCCAACCTTTCCCAAATCCAACCAACCACATAACTAAACTTAATGATTGACCCCGTCAATCAAACATGCTAGTAGACAAGGGGGATTTCAACCCCTCCGATTCTAAGAAAGTGAGGGGTGACCTGCCGGGGAGGGGGGGACATCTGGTCCTCAAACTCAATGATCTGGCCATTTCACCAATTTCCCTTCAAGCAACCGAACGAGCAACTGAGATAACAAAACCAGTTCTTCAGTTCTTGGCCTAAAGAAGAGTCAGGGTAACTTTGGAGTCGTTTTTCATAGTGGGTGCCTAGGTGGGATTTTGTTATTAAAATATCATCTATTACACATGAGAATTTGGTTTCTAATAGAAAAATTTCGCAAAAATATAGTTGTTTTTTCGGTATTTTGTTTTAGTTGTGTTCATCTGAAAAACAGTTTTTTAGTGTATTTGAAGAAAGAGCAAAACAAAATAGGAATGATATTTTGACGGGGGGGGGGGGTTAGAAAACTACTTGAAAGGCTGTAGATATTTGTGAACGATATTAATAATTGTCCAAATTGCTAAATTTTTTAGGCTCGTCATCAGTAGATAATCAATAGAGAACAATTACAGAAAATATGAAAACTTATAGAGACGTGATTGAAAAATAAAGTTTGCAAGGAGCAGAATTAGGCATTCATATTTTAGCTAAGAAAGCGCGTTTGAACAGCTAAACAGTATACAATTTTAAAATATTAATGGATTTTGTAAATAACAGTAATAATACTTATTTCACAGTTAATAATAGTATTACTTGCATGTCCTTTTTGTACAAAGGAAGAAAACAGTAACAAAATAAATCCTTACAGCACTCAAAACAGCACTCTATTTACGTTACTAGTTTAATTATCTTTTTCATAAAAAAACGAATCAAATAAGAAGTTTTATTAGACGCAGTACGATATATATCATTTAAAAATAATCAAGTTTAATGTAACGTAAGAAAGTAACATTTTGGGTGAAGCAGCAGTACCAACAGCAGTTTAAATTATGACATGTAAAGATTACGCAATAATAACATGGGGGGAGGGTAATGAAATTTCTTTCAAAACAAATCTAGATATATGCTTTATGAGGAGCATGTTATATAACAAATGAAAAACTAACAAACACAAAATGCACAGATAAAATTCTTCAAACGCATTATAGTAGGGTGCATTTACAGAACAAAAAAATATATGCATTTTAGTCCACAATAACAGTTTTTCAATGGAAATCATACATATAGGATAGCAAGTTAGCTCTATAAATATAGTAAATATCGATTTGAACATACAACCAAAACAAATATAATACACAAAAGGATCATTAAAATGAATAAGCCAAATTTATAATGGAGCAATATAAAGTTTTGAAGAGAACAATAAGCGTTATCAATGGTAAATATCTATTTATACAAAATACACAAATAAGAATCGCGAACGCATTATAGTAGGGTGCAGTTAGAAATCAAGAAATATATACATTTAATTTAAGTCCACAATAATACTTTTACAATGCAAGGCATATAGGCAAGCAAATATACATATAGCAAATATCGTTTTGAACACACAGCCAGAAAAACAATTATACACAAGAGGTTCATTAAAAATAATAAAGCAAGAAAGCATTAAAATTATAAGGGAAAGGGAGCAATATAAAGCAGTGTATAGCCTAAAAAAATTATGGATTTTTTTTAAAAAAATAGTATAGCAAGCATGGTTTTGGGATTTTGACAATGAAAATAAGCATAATGCACATTTCGCAGCAGAAAACAAATATTACTGGTGCAATGCAGATAGTAATACATATGAAGCATGTAATATGGTGATTGATTTTTCGACATTTCTTTAATATTAAATTAATTTGATTTATATTATGTAGAATTTTATATTTATATTATTTATTGTATACATTGTGATATTATTTTGTTTCCGATTTTTTTTTCTGTTGTTTTCTGGGCATCTAAAATTGAAGGTGAATTGCGAATTGTTATTGATCGTGGATGTCTCGGATCAATTAGTTCCAGAAAGAGTCAATCGTGGTAAACTTCACTAAGTTGGGGTTTCATGTGATCAGAAAAAAAAATGTGTCCCGTAGAATTTTCTCTACCTTTATGCCTTTTTGGTCAACATAGCAGCAAAATAACAATGACTTTTTTCGGCCAATTGTTGTTCCCCCTGAACATGAATAAACATATTTATGTTTTTTATTGACAATTATTTCGCCCTTTTTATCGACGACCCAGAAATTAAATTTCTTTGTCGACACGGCATCTTCGGGAGTCAAATTTTCGCAGGTGGCAGGGCATTTGACCTCTTTCTTCGCTCTTTGAGATTTGCATTAGGTTATCGGCCCCAGGCCCTGATCATTGCCTAGGCCTACAAGGCCCGGGCCTTGGGCTCCTGATTTTAGGGGGCCCCAAAAACTGGCTGTAAACCTATGCATTTTGTTTTACAAAAGTTATGAACACATATTTTTTTACATAAAATGTAATTTTAAATCATAGTTTTGAATTGCTAGTAGCCCAGAGTGTAATTGTTCAAATAAACCCTTAGCCTTTCGTTGGCCATGCGTTCGGTAAGGGGCTCTGAAAGTCCTGGGCCTTGGGCCCCAACTGGTCATAGTCGGGCCCTGGCCAGGACATCCGTCCAAGTGGATTGTTCGTCGACTAGAGCATGCCTTTTTTTTTTAGCCTCGACGGACGGACTAACTGCATCATGGCTGAAGTGTCAAAGTGGCTGTACAGTTTTGCCTTGATAATTGACCGGCATCCAGTGCACGACAGATGACCCCAAACTCGGAAGCCGTTATTCTCTTTCTTCTTTCTACATCGGACATTTATTCCGATTGTTGCGGTTTGGAATGATTCTCGCTCTTCTGCTGCAAGGTCTAGCAAATCTAAAAATATTTCTCGCTTTCCTGCAAAGAACTACACAAGAAGAAGTCACAAGAACTACATAAAAACTCAACCTTTACCGCAGCTACAACATCTCCAATCATAGTGTGTGTTTGTATCTCACCCCCTACATTTCCATACTTCTTTCAAAACCTTCTTGGATTATGTCAGTTCCATGCTTGATGAGCTATACTTTCCCCTTCCCAGTTCTTTCCACGAACTTAAAATCTTCATTGATTCGACCCCATCGCAATACTTTTATTACCTTATACTTCCTTATAGGTTTGTGAAAATAAAGATTGAAAAATCATTACAAGGTAGATCATATTCGTACATCGTAATAACTAAATACAGGTGGTTATAAAATAACGCTCGCTATTCAGAGTGGTCTGTAACTTGAATAAATAATCCGAATGCAACAAAAATTGTGACACTTACTAATTAAGAAGGGGGGCGGGGGAAATAATGGAATCATAAAAAATCGTCTAATTTCTAACTTAAAAAATTCTAAATTACTCTTCCAGAGTTCTAAATTACGAGGCGTAGCCAATTACGTTTCGTAATTTATAACCCTGGTCAAGAGACGAGTTTCGTTTTTATGAATCATAAAAAAGAAACTCGTCCCTTGACCAGGATTCCAAATTACGAGGCATAGCAAATTACGGCCAGCACAGCCAATTACGCCTCGTAATTTATTACCCTGATCAAGGTTCGAGTTCATTTTTTATGATTCCATTATTTCCCCCCCCCCCCCTACTTGATCAGTAAGTGTTTCAATTTTTGTTGCATTCGGTTTATTCATTCAAACTACAGACCATTCCGAATAGCGAGCGTTATTTTATAACCACCCTGTATACAGCGTATAAGAGCTGTATACTAGCATTTTGTCGGGAGTAAGTTAGATACAAAATGCAAATTAACAAATATGTCATTTATATATGATCTGGTCGTTCATATATTATTCTGAATAATCACAATAATCTTTTTCTTAAAATAATGATGTGGTTTATCAGGATCATTTAAACATCACATTATTTATCGATTAATATGAAATACGCATATATGTAACTTCGAACATTTTATAAGAAGGTGCAAATACAATAGAGAAAATGCGTTCATTTAAACCTCCAATATACATTACAAGAAAGCACAGCTCTTGATTCTCATCACATCTTTGTTTCTTTTCCCTCCTAAAACGAAGGTGTGAATAGTGATAAATAAAAGTTTGCATTTTCTTTACATTCCTACTGTGTGAGCCATTTGCCTTGATGCTGTTTGTTAATTTTTATTGTATATAGAGTTCTACAAACAGTCTTGGATTTTTCAACATTCATACCACAAGCCTAGCATATTTAATTTAGACTTGCCAAAACCGCCTTTCATAGTTTTATTATTTTATTCAATAGAACTTTTTATATTTAAAAGAACAAACATTATAAATATCTTTCTCCTATACAGCTATATGTTACGTTGTGCAATTTAGCTATTTTCTTGTTTAAAGAATTAAAAAAAAAAATAGAAAGTAGGCATTGACATGGTGAGATCCATCTGTCCGTATTCTCTCCTACTTACGATTTCGGTACTCTGCGGTTGCGGACATCTATAAATGTCTGTCAGCGGTCAACCTAGTGGTTGGTTCTATTAAATATTAGATTGCAATTTTAAATTATTTCTTCTAAACTATAGTTATTTTCATTCCATAAACAAAAATAACTCAATAGAAGAGTAATGCTTGCACCAGTTCACGACATATACTGCAAGAACCATGCAAACGCTCTTACGAAAGTATTAAATAGTATTTATTTCTTTA
Source organism: Hylyphantes graminicola (assembly GCA_023701765.1). Lineage (NCBI taxonomy): Eukaryota > Metazoa > Arthropoda > Arachnida > Araneae > Linyphiidae > Hylyphantes > Hylyphantes graminicola. The sequence goes on along the minus strand of CM043117.1, from coordinate 47,456,690 downwards.
AAACTATAAGTGTATTACTTCACTATTTAAAATCGCTAATATACTTAAATTATATTTAAAATAATTTTACTTGTACTTAAAATGCAATTTAAAGAACTCAGAAAGAAATGTTTTTCAAATCAAGAAGATGAATCAAACAGAATATCAAAACGATCATTTCCTATAAAAAATACATTTGGCATCAAAACCAAATCAACTCCACTTTCTGGGTTCGACACTTGTAGTACAAGGCTGTGAAATAGCCACGACGAAGAACGCTATGAGTTCCATTGACAAAGCACTAAGAAAATACAAAGACAAAATACAAAAATAAAAAGACCCTCGCACCCTCCACCAGCGTCTGCGGTGCGGTTTTCGGCGAAATTACCTTTTCCCTTTTCAAAGGAGGAAAAAGTCCCCCCCCCAGCCCCCCACACTTAAGACCACATGTGAAGCCCCATCGTCCTCGATAACGTACTGTCCGAGCTAAATGAACCCTGAGAGGGGGAGGTTCTTGCGGGAGGCGTGGCTTTGCACAATTTTTTAGCACTTGTCTTCACATTTAAATTAATATCTCAGGTTCAAATTATCCAATTTCAAAGTTTTAAGTCTAGTTTAAGACAGAAATGTTAAATCTCGGTAACTTATTATTCACTTTTTTAATACTTCGTTCTCAATTTTAATAAAATGAAGATAAAGTTTAACTTTTCTGTAATTTTTTTTCTCAAAAGTTTCAACAAAAATAACGAAAGGGTAATGCATCTTCACGTTAAAATCTGTCTAACGACACAAACCGCGTGAAAATATTCCAATAATTACTTGTGATATGCATTCGAAAAGTGTCACGATTTTACCATAGAGTTACTATTGAGAGACGACCGCTAGGTGGCGTCTGATGAACCCTCTTAAGGCCTTGAATTTGAATGTAAAATGTCATGGAAAGTGCTTGAATTTCACTTTCAAAATAGTGTACGCACCCTGTGGAAGTGGGTCTACCAAAGGAGGTAGCCGGTAACCAGCCTGCCGATGGAGTTGCAAACGAAAGTGAGCAACACACGGAGGGTGGGTTTAAGGTTGTCCTCAGCAAAAGCCAGAGACGCAACTTGCGGAGGGCGAGCCAAAAATATGAGGCGGTGGTTGGCTCTGGTGGTAGTGGTGAAGGTACCAAAAGGCTTCTGTCTGCTGGTTCGACACCCTCCCCTAGCCAAACTGCCACTCGGAAAAGGCCGCGCACTGACACTGGTCCACAATCTTTTGCCAGTGCAGTGAAAGGGGTTAAGCTTGCCATTGTTAAGGAAGCTTTTCCCACTGACAAAATAGTGAAGGATGAGGCGGATAAGATCCAGGTTTTTATTCTAAACCAAATTGACCTCATCAAGGAAGGGGAGCATCTGCCTATCATTCAGGGGTCTGTTATCAACTCGGGGGCTTTTGTCACCCAGTGTGACGACACCGAGACAGTGTCATGGATCAACAACACCTTCCATGACAACAAGCTCCTCTTCCCGGGCACGACTCTAAAAGTCATGAGTGCCAATGACCTTCCTAAGCCAGTCAAGGTCGCCTTCAAGACGAAGGATGTGTTTTCTGCTGAGGCTTCAAGATCCTTAACAACCCCAATCCTTCCACTAAGGGGCCTTCCACCGAGGAGCGCACATCTACTCCTCAGGAACCAGAGAGTCGCTCTCCCAAGGGGCCTTCCACCGAGGGTCAGACATCTAGTCGTCAAGATTTAGAGAGTCTGCCCGAGGACCAAACTCCTCCTTCTCAGGTAAGTTCACTTTCCATTGTTAAGGAGGGAGATAATGATTCCGTAAGCGGTGAGCTTGCAAAATTAAGCGAAATTGATATTGACACGGGTTCAGAGGGTACATTGGTGCCTTCCTCTCCTGGGTCGGAGGTTGATGATTCTATCCTCATGGAAGAATCTGATGGAGCTACCTGAAAGGTACTCCTTAACTTATTTTCTTCATGGACAAAGCCTACAGTATTTGTCAAATCAATCTGCACCATAGCCGCTCTGCCTCTGCTCTTCTCAATAAAAGGCTCGCTAATGGTGCTTTCGATATTGCACTTGTGCAAGAACCATGGACTCGTAATGGTATCATTATGGGCCTAGGAGTTAAAGGGTACAACGTATTTTATGATAGAAATTGTGCGAGGCCTAGAGCTTGCATTCTCACCAACTCTAGGCTCAATGTAATCAACTTGGTCGATTACCTCAGTGGAGATTGTGTAACCGTTAAGGTACTCTTCACCACCCAACAGGGCCTCAAGGAAGAGATAGTACTTTTGTCTGCGTATCTTCCTTACGAGGAAACTGATCCATTCTCCAACTACATTATCAATACCTTGGAGTTCTGTGCTGCAAAGCATCTCAAACTTATCCTGGGCTTTGACGCTAATGCTCACCATATCCTTTGGGGCAGCAGCAACTGCAACAAACGCGGTGAGGATATCATTGAATATATACTTAAATATAGTTTATCTATTTTAAATATAGGCAATGAACCGACTTTCGTGACTGTTAACCGCAGGGAAGTTATTGATATTACCCTGTGCAACAGCCAGTGCTTCGATCTTATCCATAACTGGAAAGTTTCGGATGATACCACTTTATCCGATCATAGACTAATTATGTTTTCAGTTCTAGGTCCCTCGTGGATCTACACTGAGGGTAGGAACCCAAGGAAAACAAATTGGGAGTCCTACCGTAGCACCTTGGAAGCAGAAACCTCTGGCCAACCTGGTAAGTTGTGTTCTCATGCTGACGTTAAGGTGGCTGTTGCCAACTTGCAGCAATCCATCCTCAACTCTTTCTCACTTAACTGTGCTTCCACCAGCAATTCTACACGCAGAGTGGTCCCCTTGGTGGAGCAAGGAACTGACCTCCCTTCGAGGCAGGTGCAGGAAGCTCTTTAACAGAGCCAAAAAGAAAGGTGACTGGTCTGCCTATCGTTCTGCTCTCACAGAATACAATAAGGCAATCAGGTCTGCCAAACGTAAGTCTTGGCAATCTTACTGTGACAGCATTGATGACATTTCCGCAACATCCAAGCTAGTCAAAATCATGTCGAAAGATAAGTACTGCGACCTTAACACTGTCAAGCTCGCAAATGGCAATTTTGCCTCCTCTGGCAAGGAGATTCTGAATGAAATGTTCAGAGTTCACTTCCCTGGATCTAGGGAGGCTGTTACTATCCCAACCCTACATTCAAATACACCTACGGGTAGTAGGAATCACTGGGCTGCGGCAAAACAGGTTGTCACTCCTGACAAAATTGTGTGGGCACTCAACACATTCAAACCCTTCAAATCCCCTGGCGTGGATGAAGTGTTTCCGGCCCTTCTTATTGAAGGGTCCTCTATATTGGTTCCCATTCTCTGTAAAATCTACAGGGCATGCATAGCATATGAATATGTTCCCTCTGCGTGGAAACAAACTAGGGTAATCTTCATCCCGAAAATTGGGAAGGAGAATTATTATGAGGCCAAGTCCTTCAGGCCTATCAGTCTCACTTCTTTCCTTCTTAAAACCTTGGAAAAGCTCATTGATATTCATATTAGAGAGAATGCTCTGACAGATCTCCCCCTGTCAGCTTCACAACATGCCTATCAGCCAGGAAAATCCACTGATACGGCCTTATATAACCTTTCCTTCGTACTGGAAAAGAATATTAAGGCTAAAGAAATTGCACTCGCTGTGTTTCTTGACATTGAAGGAGCTTTTGATAGAGTCCCTATCGAATCCATAGCTCGTGCCCTTGAGCATAGAGGTGTCAACAAGGTTATTGTCAATTGGATCAATAACCTTCTGTCCTCCAGGCTTGTTAGCTCTTCGCTTTTGGGTGACAGTCTGACAGCGCATGCTGTCGCAGGATGTCCTCAGGGCGGAGTTCTCTCTCCCATTCTTTGGTGTTTGGTTGTGGATTCTCTTCTTGGAATCTTTTCCCACTCTGGCGTCTCCTGCATTGGTTATGCTGATGATGTGGTATCGTTGCAAAGGGCAAATTCTTTGACACTATCTGTGATATTATGAATAAAGCCCTTCGAGACATTGAACAATGGTGCAACAGAGAGGGTCTTTCTGCTAACCCTCAAAAAACCACCCTGGTTGCCTTCACACGCAAGACAACAAGGCTTGATAGTAATATTAAGTTTTTCGGTCAGACACTCACTCTCTCTGATGAGGTGAAGTTCTTGGGCGTTTATTTTGATAAAAAGCTCAATTGGTCTAAGCATTCCGAGTATAGCATCTGCAAAGCCAAAAGAGTTTTTTGGAGCTGTAGAAACGCTATTGGTCGCACATGGGGTCTCAGACCCAAAATTCTTCATTGGATCTATTCAATGATTATTTGTCCTATACTCACCTATGGTTCCATAGTTTGGTGGTCAAGGACCAAGCTGTCTACTTGTCAGCAAAATCTTGCAAAAATCCAAAGGATGGTCATTGTAGCTATTTCTGGCTGCATTAGAACAACTCCATCTGCCTCTTTAGAGCTACTCCTAGGGTTGCATCCACTGCACATGCGTGTTGAAGCTGAAGCCATTATTTGCGCAAAAAGACTTAAAATATTGGGTCAATGGAAAGATTACTCCAATTATCTTTCCTGGGGTTCCTTCAACTCTAACATTTCGGAGCATCATCTCCTCATTATGCCCAGCGACTCCATGCTTGGGAGGAACGGTTTTCACAAACCCTTCAAGGTCCTCTTTCCCTCACGGAATGATTGGAACAATACCCTATCGGTGCCAGTAACTGTGTTGTCTGGTACACGGACGGCTCCAAGATGGGCAGTTCCACAGGCGCAGGTGTTTTCTGTTCATCAGATGGGACAAAATTGTCATACCCCCTTGGTAGCTACTCAACAGTATTCCAAGCTGAAATCTTTGCTATACTTATGTGCTGCCACATTTGTCTGCATAGGGGCTATCACAATAGATCTATTTCTATTTGCTCTGATAGCCAAGCAGCTCTTTCAGCTCTGCTTAAACCCAAATTCACCTCACCTTTGGTCTGGGAATGCTACACTCTTTTCTGTAGCCTTGCAACTGCTAACAAGGTTACACTGTTCTGGGTTCCAGGTCATTCAGGAATTCCAGGCAACGATATGGCTGACGAACTGGCCAAGTCGGGTTCCAGTACCTTATTTGTCGGTCCAGAGCCAGTTCTGGGTGTTTCCAATGACATTATCAGAGGTACTGTCCTATCCATTTTCAGGGATCAACAGTACACCGATTGGCGTAGACTAACCAATCAAAGACAAGCCAGGGAACTTAACTCGGGTTGCCCCAGCTCCCGTCATAATGAGCTTCTCGGGCTTAGCCGTAACGGTATACGCAGAGCGGTAGGTTTACTCACTGGTCACTGCACCCTTAAAAGGCATCTTACCCTTATGAGGGTCCTAGATGACCCCACCTGCAGGGGCTGTAGAGACAAGGACGAAACGGTCACTCACATTCTCTGTGATTGCGAAAATTATGCAGCGCACAGATTTGAGCATCTAGGGCAACTAATAGCCTCTTTCTGGCATGTGGCTCTCTTATATGGCAGTAGATGAAGAATAACTTTAATAGACAGATTGAGTTGAATAAAACTTTAATTAAAAATCTTCTTAAAACATATTGGAGACAAACAGTAGAAATAAACAAAACAGTCTTACTTAATTTGAAGAAATAAAACTATGAAGAACGTTTAAGATTGAGCGAGTTTAGTTTAAATAAATAATAAAGTTCATTGTGAACTTCAAATACCGGTCACCGCGGTCGGAAGAGCAAAAAGAGAGACTGAGAGTTGAAACTCCCACTCGCCACGAAGTCAAAACAACGTGGTCACGTGACCGACTTCTGCGGAGCAGTTGTTAACTCCGAGACTGCCCGTGACGTCACGGCTTAAACGCCGATCCTAATATTGGACGTCACATATCGTCACCGGCGGCACAAATTGCGTGATAACTTAACAATTGGCCCGCCTCACACAATTTTGCCAAATCTCAAAAGTTTAATTTTTAAAATCCAAAAATTTAAGTTAAAGTTAAATTTCTCACTCAATCTAAAAATACAAAAATTTATAGAAAAATTCAAATATCATTAAATCCTAATTTTTCATTACTTTTGAAAAATTTAGCAAAAATATAAGCACAATAACAATTATAAGAATGAAAAACTTGATTTTCATTTAAACATCTAAAAAGTTCTCAAAACAAACTTGACTTAACTAGTCAGTCCAAAAATTCATGAAAAAATGTCCTTGACAAATTTCTTCAATTTTTCTTTGCTTTGAGGTTTTGTAAAAAGATCGGCTGGATTATTCTTTGTATTCACATACCTAAGATCAAACAATTCTTCCAAAACTAAATTTCTTAAAAAGTGATATCTTACATGAATGTGTTTCGTTCTGTGATTTTCGATCGATGATTTCGAAAAATTAATTGCAGATTCATTATCACAGAAAAGAATAGGTATGAATTCATTACAAATAATTGTGCTATCTAAACACTCATTTAAAATACGAATAATCCAGACGAGCTCTTTACTGGCTTCAGTAAGTGCCATAAACTCCGATTCCATCGTTGATAAGGCAACACTCTTCTGTTTACTGGTCTGCCACAGAATTGGAGCACGGTCGACGAATAGGATGTAGCCTCCCAGAGATATCCTATCATCCCTGTTGGCGGCGAAGTCCGCGTCGGCATAGCACTGGATGTTGAGATTCTGCACTCCTGATAGGTCGAGCATCAGGTCTTGGCTCTGTTGAACGTAGCCAAGGAGCTTTATCAAAGCATTCCAATGAGTCATTCCAGGATTGCTTTGGAACTGCGACAGGATATTGACTGCATGGGTTATGTCCGGACGCGTTCGACTGGCAATGAACGCTAAGCATCCCAGGACATTCCGGTATGGCAAGTTGGCCATCTCCTTCTGCTCGTCGTCAGTCTGAGGACACTGAGACTTCGAAAGAACTGTCCCTTGGGCTATTGGCAGAGAACAAATTGGCAAATTATATTCTTTATAAATATTGCAGACTTTTTGTATGTACGATCTTTGATGCATAAATAAAGATTGGTCAGTTTCTTCAAATTCAACTCCTAACAATTTCTTTGTTCTTCCCAAAACTTTCACATCAAATTTACTTTCAAAAAAAAAAAAAAATATTTATATCTTCTTGTATCTTCCAAACAAGACTATATCGTCGACATACAAAAGTAATAGTAATTTGTCCTCAAAAATGTAGACACAGTTCGCCCAATCTAACTTCTTAAAATTGAATGCTTCCAAGGTTTTATGGATCTCGCCAAACCACTCACGTCCACTCTGGTGAAGTCCGTACAAGGCTTTGTTTAGACGGCAAACGTGATTAGGTTTTTCTTTATCTTCAAATCCTTGAGGCTGTCGCATAAAGATGGTTTCTGATATCGGGGCATAAAGGTAGGCGCACTTCACATCTAGTTGACAATGACTCCAACCATAGAAAGACACTAAAATTGAAAAGAATAGTCGTATGACTGCAAAATTTACCACGGGGCTGAAAACTTCATCGTAGTGTATTCCCTTGAGCTGATCGAAACCTTTCGCTACGAGTCGGGCTTTGAAACGCACTACTTGATTATTTTCATTACATTTAGTAGTAAATACCCAACGATTGCCTAAAATTTTATCGTGATCAGGCTTCTCAACAAGGTCAAATACATCTCGATCTTTCATAATTTTGATCTCTTCTTTCATTGCTTCTTGCCACTCATTTGATTGCGGCGTCTTCAAAGCGGATTCATATCCCTGTGGTATCTTTATGTCTTCTAGTCAGATATTGTCGATATTCAGTCCTTCTGAATCAATGCTCACAACGCCAGAAGATGTATCCTTTCCACTAAAATTGAAGATTTCAGGGTGATACTTTATATTGTTTTCCTGGCAGTACCTTTCAACTTCGTTGTGAGATCGTAGCCTAGCCTTCTCATCTTCTTTTACTTTATAGTAAATGTCCACCCGCGATTTGTCTCTTCTTATGACAGGCTCTCTCATCCACGTGACATCTTTTAATTTCGTGGTTTCAGGAGTATTAGAAGTAGTTGGTAGAATTTCTTCAGCCTTTGCTTCTTCTGTTTTTACGACGTCGATTTCTTCCTCTTCACTTTCTGTATCTTCTTCAGAATAATACGGATTCATAAAAGTGACCGGTTTCCGAGATGATTCCATTCGGTTTTTCTCTTCAAAAGTTACATTTATTGTTTCGATGATTTTTCTTTCTTCAGGAATCCAGATTCGGTATCCCCTGGTTTTCATGGCATATCCTACCATGGTTCCACGTTTGGCTCTCATATTCAGCTTTTTCCTTAGCTGCTTCGGGATTCCGACGTATACTGGTGTTCCGAAGACCTTGAGATGTCTGACAGAGGGCTTTCTCCCTCCAAACAGCTCGAAAGGCGTCTTCACTTGGTTTCCGTGACAAAGTCGATTCCACGAATAGGCGAAATAGAGAAGTGCTTCAGACCAGAACTTGTCTTCGAGACCACTGTCCCTCAGGTTGGTTCTGACAGCATCAACAGCAGTATAATTGAATCTCTCTGCAACTCCATTTTGCTCAGGACTGTAAGTGTTGGTGCGTTCTGCTCGGATCCCTTGATCTTCGAAGAGGATGTTAAACTCGGCATTGCAGAACTCAAGTCCGTTGTCAGTTCTGACATTTAAGATCTTCTGACCTGTAAATCTTTCAGCCCGCTTCTGGAATCTAATGAAACAGTTCAAAACTTCAGTTTTGTCGCGAAGAGGATAGACGGTGACTTTTCTGGAGAAATCGTCGATAATAGACAGAAAATATCGATGACCTTCAACTGACTGTGTTTGAAGAGGCCCACACAAATCCATGTGCAAAAGTTCCAAAGGCTTCTGCGATCTAATCTTTCCAATAGGTTTGAAAGATTTTCGTCTTGTCTTCCCTAATTTGCAAGACTCGCAGTTTATGAAGTTGTCTTTGAATTCGGGCATTCCCACGACGCTCTCCTTTGACTTCAGGATATACTTTGTGTTTATATGGCTGAACTTTTTATGCCAATCCATTAGGTTTTCTTTCGTTGTTGCTGACTTTGCGCTTTCCGATCTTTGTGATGTGGTAAATCCTTCCAATTTATCGGGATACGTGGGGTAACAGAAATAAAGGCCGTTTTTCTTATTGGCGGTGAAAACTGGTTTTCCTCCTTTACCGAAGATTTTCATTCTTCCCTTTTCACCGACGAAACGTCCACCTGCCTTGTCTATCAACGGGCCCGCCATCAAATTGCGCCTTAGCTTTGATGAAAACATTACATTATTTAGATTAACTACTTCATCTTTGAACTGTAGCTTAATCTTTCCAACACCCTCGATAGGACAAGACACGCCTTCCACTGCCACAAACATATTTGCGTTGCTCACCGGATGCAGTTCTGAAAATAACTCTTTATTTCCACAAAAATGTGCACTGGCAGCTGTATCCACTATCCACGCCTTTGAGTTGACGTTCTCATTAAAATTTGCCTCAACAACGAAACTTTGCTCTTTATTAAAATTCTTCTGAAACTTCGTACGGCATTCCGCGGCTTTATGACCGATTTTTCCACACTTAAAACACTTGATTTTTGAATTTTTATCATTCTTGTTAAACTTATTTGGCTTACGTGCAGCAGGGTTAAAAACTTCTTTTGTACTCTGCAATGCAACTAGTTGCTGATCCCCATGTGCTTGCTTTAATCTAGATTCTTCAGCTAGCAATTCATCCAGTACTTTATCAAATACAAAATCGGCATCTTTCCACCGATATATAGTCTGGACTATACTATTGTATTCAGCAGGAAGATAACGTATAAGTTGAAAACTTTTCAACCACTCATCAAGTTTCAGGTTCACGTCAGCTAGTTGGATGATAGTGTTCCGTAACCTAGCGGCATACAACCCAATCGGTTCTCCGTCATTGATTCTACAACTAAAGAATTCGTCAGTCAGACCCATGGCTCTCTCTCGGGATTCTGGACGGAAGTGTTTTTCCAAAGTGTCCCAGGCTTTCTTAGGATCTTCATCACTACCCGTTATCAAAATCCGATATTCACGTTCTATATTCAAATATATTATAGTATAGGCGCGGTCTGATCTCAGTTGAAAGTCTTTAGCTTCTTTAGCATCAGCGGCGGGTTTGGGTTCTTGACCGGAAGCAATGCGATATGCATTTTTCTCCATGAGTAAGACTTTAATATCTTCCGCCCAAGTACCATAATTATTACGATTTAATTTCTCAATTATATTATTGCCCGTATTTTCAGCCATTTCTAAGTTTAAATAAACAAACGAAAAATTCTTTAAAAGATTTTAAAATTCTTAAATTTTTCAAATATTCTCGCTCAAAACGCTTTTAAAAAGCTTCTTTATGACTATTTATTCATTCATAAACACTCTCTTCTATTATAACTTAATTTCAAAATAACATTCTTCAAAACGTTTTCAAAATACTAAGTTTCCAAAAATAAACTTAACTTCAAATTTCTATTAAATCTTCACACTGTTTACATTTCAAAAACTCTGCTTAAATTCTACTCAAATCGGGTTATTCTTCTAAGGGCAACTGGGCCCATAACCCATTAATAGCCTCTTTCTGGCATGTGGCTCTCTTATATGGCAGTAGATGAAGAATAACTTTAATAGACAGATTGAGTTGAATAAAACTTTTGTTGTGAATCGATTATTTATTTATATCGATATGTATTTTTATTGTTATTTATTGACGTGCATCTGGCAACAGTTTTGTAAAACAGTTTATAAATACAGCTCCCGCAATCATAATAAACAGAATCTTATCAATTTACTCGTCTGCTGGTCTCTTTCGTCCGCTAATCCACTTCCAGGAACACAGATTCTTAACATGGCGTCCGCGACTCTTAACATGGCGTCCGCGAAGTAAAAAGTATTACTGCATATCTTCTGCTAGTTTGCAAGATTAGTTTATTCCTGGAGGTGGCGGACATATTGGAAGCTGACGTGGATTATTCGTAGCTGAAGGAACGTGGCCGTGTTTGAATGACATGCTGGACTCCGCGATAACTTCCAAATTTGAGTTCTGAAGCCACCGCCTTTCAACTAAACAACGTTGACGCTAGTTGAATTTTCTGTAGCCGATTGGACTTGGCTGTGTTCGAATTAGCCTGTTGAAGTTTGCATTGAAACCAGTTCTGAAGCAAGCCGACTTTTTTCAACTAAACAACGTTTTGAAGCTAGCTGAAATTTTCTGTGGCTGATTGGTCTTGCTGTTTGCATGTCTACGAAAAACATGACGACCGAAGAAACTGCGAAACTTGAAAAGTTGAAAGCAGAGCGAAGTCAATTACGCCGTGTGTTTACGAATGCTGCAAAGCGGTTTAGCGATGCTTTGGAAAGCGCTGGTACTCAAGCTAAAGATATTTCATCCGAGTTTAACAAGGTTGTTGAGAAGGCAGAACGTCTCTTTAAAGTCGATGAAGAAATCAACACTGTAGTGCTTGAATACACAGATGAAGAATTTGATACAATTGAGTCTTACAGAGACAAGTTAACAGATTTAAAGTCTGAATACAGTAAGTATTTACAGTGTGACTTCAAACAACCCGAAGATGATGTTAGATCAACAAGATCCAAAGTCGTTATGGACAGCCTGAAACTTCCGAAACTTATCTTAAAAGAGTTTGAGCTTGTTCCTAGGACATGGGTAGCCTTTTGGGGCCAGTTTGGTCGCATTCATGAGGATGTGGATTTGAGAGAGGAAGATAAGTTCCAGTACTTAATTTCTTCCTTGAAGCCTAAAACAAAGGCCCGTGATATTGTAGAAAGCTACCCCCCGTCGAAGGCTAACTATGAAAAGGTTATAGAACACCTGAAATCCAGATTTGGAAGAGGAGACTTGCTCATTGAGGTGTATATACGGGATCTACTAGCCTTGGTGAACAACCGATCAAATATTAGACTTTCGGAATTGTACGATAAACTTGGATCATATCTAAGAGCACTTGAAACACTGGGTGTTACTACAAAGAACTACGCGGCGATGCTGTATCCTGTGGTGGAGTCCTGTTTACCTACAGAAATTTTGAAGGCTTGGGACAGGTACAGGCTAAACAGTAAGACTGACGTTGAAGACCCTCATGCCATAACAAAGGAAGACATGTTGAACAATATGATGATTTTTCTAGGCCATGAGGTTGAAGGTGAAGAACATCGTTCTTTAGCAGAGTCTGGATTCTCTAAAGAAAAGAAGCAAGCTAAAGAAATTCTTCCTGTGGATGTGCCTTCAGCGTCGTCCCTCCTGTCGTCTGCCGGTACAGCGTTTGCCCCCAATTGCCTCTTCTGCGATAAGCGGCACAATAGCCAGGATTGTAGAAGAGCTGCTCAGATGTCGATGAAGGATAAAAGAGCTGCAGTTACGAAGAGGAAGGGTTGTCTAACATGCCTGAAGATTGGCCATTTTTCTCGTAATTGTCGAAGCAATATCCGATGTTTAATATGCAACCAGAGACATTATGTTCTGCTTTGTCCGGATTTGACCGTCAAGAAGAAAACTGACTCTGCACGCCAAGATGAAATGAATGGAGAGGAAACCACAGCGATGTTTTCGGCTCAGCCTTTGCAACGTGAGATTTATTTAAAGACAATCATGATACGACTACGGCACAAGGGAAAGAATGTATGTGCAAGAGCTCTTTTAGATGACGGGTCGCATCGGTCATACCTTGAGAGGAGTTTGGCTGAAGAGCTAGGTCTTGCACCGACGGGAAGAGAGATATTATCGCAGGGATTATTCGGAGGTGGTACCACCCCTGCCACGGAACACAAGGTATACAAGGTCACCGTGGAGGGATTAGACAGGAAGTATACCACGTCAATTTCATTCCTCGATCAACCCAAGATTTGCACTACTCTTCCTAGAATGCGGGACAACGATTTGCTTTCTGAGCTATCTTCCAGGGGGATACATCTGACAGATGTTGGAAAAGATGCACCACCCATAAGAGTTCTTATTGGAGCCGATGTGCTGGGAAGGATTTTGACCGGAAGAATTGAAATTTTCCAATCTGGAGTTTCGGCTATTGAAACATTACTCGGATGGTCAATTTTAGGTCTAGGAACGAAGAAAGATGTCGTCAATATGGTTACTCTCGCTTTGCAAAATTTGGATGTACAGAAGCTGTGGGATCTGGAGACTTTAGGAATAACGGAACCATCTGAAGATAAGACTAAAAAAGTAATAAATGAAGAAACTTTAGTACATTTTCAGGAAACTTTAAAGATTAACGACGAACAACGGTATGAGGTGTCATTACCATGGTTGGTGGGACATCCCCCACTTTATAATAATCGCGAAATTGCCGAATCCAGATTAAGAGGAGTCACAAAACGTTTGTTTAGGGAAGATATTTTGAAAGCATATCACGAAGTTTTTTTACAGTGGAAAAGTGAGGGTATCATAGAAGAGGTAGAGCTTTCAGGAGCGACTCCTCCAGTTTATTATTTACCTCACAGACCGGTGATCAAGTTGACAAGTGCAACGACCAAGATCCGCCCCGTGTTTGATGCCTCACTGAAGACATCTGGATGTGCTTCCTTAAATGAGTGTCTAAGCACGGGTCCCAGTTTGACAGAAGAAATCCCGCCCTTGCTTAATAGATTTCGATTGGGTGCTATGGGAGTTACAGCGGATATAAAACAAGCCTTTCTACAGCTGAGTGTACGTCCAGAGGACAGAGATGTGTTGAGGTTTCTGTGGTGGAGTGACGAGGACTGCAAGCGTATTAAAGAGTACAGGCATTGCCGAGTAGTTTTTGGTGTCACCTCGTCTCCATTCCTATTGAATGCAACGATATCTCATCACCTTGGACTGGAAAGGTTTCAAAGAGAAGACATGGCTTTTGCAATGGGAAAGTTAAAAGAAGGGTTCTATGTGGATAATTTAATCACTAGTGTCGAAAACGAAGAAGAATTTCAAGTGCTACAAAGTCAGGCGAGAGAAATAATGCAGGCTGGCTGTTTTGATCTTCGGTGTTGGACCACTACACCAACAGGGGATATGGATGACCAACCTGTACTGGGTTTGAGGTGGAATAGTGCTGATGAGTTGGCATGTGCGTTACCTAAAGCTCTGACCATTCCTGAGGCAACGAAGAGAAGTTTGCTGTCAATAGTGAACAGTGTTTATGATCCCATAGGATTCTCCTGTCCTGCCATGCTGTTCCCCAAATTAATTCTACAGGAAGCCTGGAAAAACGATATAGGTTGGGACGACCCCCTCCCGAAAGAGCTGCAAATGGAATTTAATAAGTGGGCAAAACATATGGACAGGATCAAGCTATGCACTATACCAAGAAGAATGTTCCGTGGTGAAGCCTGGAAAAACGATATAGGTTGGGACGACCCCCTCCCGAAAGAGCTGCAAATGGAATTTAATAAGTGGGCAAAACATATGGACAGGATCAAGCTATGCACTATACCAAGAAGAATGTTCCGTGGTGAAGTAGCAGATGCTTCTTTGCACGTCTTTTCCGATGCTTCAGCCGCTGCGTACGCTTGTTGTATATTTCTACGCTGTGAAGAGCAAGATAAGGTATACATAAGCTTAGTTTCAGCGAAATCAAGAGTTGCGCCAATGAACCGACCTACTATCCCAAGAATGGAATTACTAGGTGCTGCAATAGCTGCGCGTTTATATAAATCTACGATGGAAGCTCTAAATTTGCCTTTCAGAACCTTCTTCTGGACTGACTCTATGGTGGTTCTGGCTTGGATAAAGAATAAAGAGCCCTGGAACACCTTTGTTGGAAATAGGGTAAAGGAAATTCGAGCTCTGACCGACACCGACAACTGGAGGCATGTTCCTGGCGACCTTAATCCGGCTGATCTACCTTCTCGTTCCTGTACTTGGCTTGATCTTTACGAGACGAGATGGTGGGAGGGTCCTTCGTGGCTGCAGGAACCAGAAACTTCTTGGCCTACATCACAGTTGGTTTGTCCAGCGGAGGCTTTGATAGAACGTAGAAAGGTAATAGTAAGCGCATCGAATTTTCAGAAAGAAATAATAAGTCACAGATTTTTGTATTTCTCCAGTTACCCTATGATAGTACGCATGGTTGCTTGGATGTTCAGGTTTTGTCATAACTCCAAGAAAGGAAATGAGAAGATTAAAACTACCTTGTCGAGTGAGGAATTTGAAAGGGCCGAAACCGCTATAATAAAGATGATTCAAAGTGAGTGGTTAGTAGAAGGAAAGGAAAAGCATGAAAAATCTATGAAATTCTTCGAAATCGATGGCCTGTGGAAGATACAAACAAGACTCGTTTACGGAGAAGATGATGCAGAATTTCAATCTCCTACGGTTCTACCTGACCATGCAATAACAAGACGTCTAATAGAGTACACCCACAGAAGCCAAAACCATGCTGGTGTACAGACGACCCTAAGCCAACTACGTGAAAGATTTTGGATTCCTAGAGGGCGAAGAATTATTCGTGAGGTGCTGTCCAGGTGCATACCCTGCAAACGTCATTCAGCAAAAGCCGCGACTACTGAAACTGCCCCATTACCTGCTGACCGTATCCAGAGAGTTGCTGCATTTCAAGTCACAGGAGCTGATCTGGCGGGTCCTATTTTTTTGCGGGGAGGGATAAAGGCTTGGATCGTCCTATTTACTTGTGGTGTCTACCGAGCTGTACATCTCGAGTTGATAACATCGCTATCCACTGAGGCATTTATTCAAGCTCTGCGTCGATTTATTGCACGTAGGGGAAGAATTTCGATAATCTACACGGATAATGGCACGAACTTTTGTGGTACCTCAAGGGCACTTCAGAGTCTAGACTGGGATACTATTCAAGCAGAGAGTGCTGTGAAGAAAATAAAGTGGAACTTTAGTCCTCCAAGCGCTCCTTGGTACGGTGGATGGTGGGAGCGGATGATACGTGTTCTCAAGGACCTTCTGAAGAGAAGTCTCGGAAAAGCTTGCCTTGGTTACGAGGAGATGTTCACCTTGCTTGCTGACTGCGAGAGTACGATAAACCAACGACCGTTGACATATTTGTCGGAAGATCCAAATGAGCCACAGCCGTTAACACCTGCTCATTTTCTGCGAGAAGTTAGTTCACCAGTATGCTGTGACGCCATAGACCTAGATCTACTAGATGGAAATCATCTTCGTAAAAGACTGAGGTATCTACAGAAAGTTAGAGATTGTTTCCGAAAGAGGTTCCAGAAAGAGTACCTATCAGAGCTCGTCAAGAACCCTGAAGCAAAGAGATCTGATATTTTGGAGGGAGACATTGTGCTTGTGGGGTCTGAGAATTCAAAGAGGATAGATTGGCCGTTGGCTCGTGTGGTACAGCTTTTTTCCGGTAAGGATGGCGGACAGCGAGTGGCTCGGCTCAAATTGGCCAATTCAACCCTAGTTCGACCACTTCAGCGGTTGTACCCTTTAGAGATCCGGTCTGAACAGCTGCCAAGAGCTACTGCAGGTTGTCCTGAGCTAGATCTACCTACGTCCATAGAACCTGAGACAACGCGGAGTGTAATGCCAGTGAAGGTGCCAATGAGAGGTTTTTCTGAGTTACCAACATCCATAGAACCTCAGATCCAGACAACACGCAGTGGACGGCAAGTGAAGAGGCCAATGAGACTTTGAAATTAAGACTTTTTTTGCTGTTCAAGTTTATTTTTCCTTAGCTACGAAAATTGTTAATGTAGTTTAGTTAAACTTTTATAGTCAACATTTATATAGTTAAAATTTACATTAATTTTATATGATAATTAAGGAATGTCTAATCTTAAAATATTAGTGCTATTTTTTGGAATTGAATTTCATTTTTTCAATAGTTAAATTCTTTTATGTAACTTAAATGTATTTTGTCTGCTTACCAGACAAAAGGTGGGAGAATGTTGTGAATCGATTATTTATTTATATCGATATGTATTTTTATTGTTATTTATTGACGTGCATCTGGCAACAGTTTTGTAAAACAGTTTATAAATACAGCTCCCGCAATCATAATAAACAGAATCTTATCAATTTACTCGTCTGCTGGTCTTTTCGTCCGCTAATCCACTTCCAGGAACATAGATTCTTAACAACTTTAATTAAAAATCTTCTTAAAACATATTGGAGACAAACAGTAGAAATAAACAAAACAGTCTTACTTAATTTGAAGAAATAAAACTATGAAGAACGTTTAAGATTGAGCGAGTTTAGTTTAAATAAATAATAAAGTTCATTGTGAACTTCAAATACCGGTCACCGCGGTCGGAAGAGCAAAAAGAGAGACTGAGAGTTGAAACTCCCACTCGCCACGAAGTCAAAACAACGTGGTCACGTGACCGACTTCTGCGGAGCAGTTGTTAACTCCGAGACTGCCCGTGACGTCACGGCTTAAACGCCGATCCTAATATTGGACGTCACATATCGTCACCGGCGGCACAAATTGCGTGATAACTTAACAGCAACATTTGCTTGAGCCCTGGGAACTCCAGGATATTCCAATCAGATCCTTGCTGAATTTTGCTTCGGCAACGGGGCTCTTCTTATAGGAGTGAGGGATTTATTTCTTGGGGACAGTACAATAGACCCCTGGTCGCAGTGCTTGGCTCTAACAGAGCCCCCCTCCAAAGTCATAAGTCAAGTATCATTTTAATTATGTTCTTTTTCACCGGAGCTCCTATTAACACGACACTAGTATGCATTTGCAATGCTGGTTTAGGATCACCGCGGCTACAGGGCTATTTGCAGGAATTTGGTATCGCAGTAGGTTTTTTTTTTCAATATTCATATCGCCAGAGCTTGTAGTTGTTCTGATAGCCAAAGTTGCAAGATTTTCGCATCGCATGGATTTCGGATGCATGATTTTCGGTGAAATTTCCGCTGGTAGAGAGAATTTTAGAGCCATAGCCTTAATTTTAACTTTTTTTTTATTGTATCAATTTTGCTAATAGGCTTTTTTGTAATTTTGGTTTAACTGATGTTTTTCATTTTTTTTAATGCAAGCGTAACCCGTTATTAAAAGAAGGAATGCAAAAGCAATAAAAGGAACACTTGACATATTAGTATTTAAATAAAAGCTCTGGATTAATTAATCAAATAAAACTTTAATACAATTAACAACGAAACAACTTTAATAATTAACAAAGAAAGATTTTTCACTTTATTAATAGCATACATTTTGTAATCATTTTATGGTGCAATAATTTTTTTAAAAAAATAAATTCGTGCACTTGCACTTTAAATTTAGCCAATGGTAAAATTGTCCACGCAAACATAATAAGTAAATTTCCCCTTTAATACTCACGATAGGGGAGAGGAGGGAGGATTGGGACAGCTGAAATTATGGAAAAATAAATTGCCTAATTTTATTTCCAGTCTCACCACCAGTTTTATTTTTCTTCTATCTCTAGCAGAGCAGACCCGTCCCACGTACTGCCATGGCTTTTGAATACTCAAATGGATTTGGAGAGGGTGTGATGTCATGTGATTGATGTCAAGGCCCGCTACTTAGGATTTTTTTTTGGTTGCCGCTGGAGACTATTTAGCCTTCTTCAGCGATTATTTTTGTAGGGTAGACGACTTTTTTTTGTGGAAAATTTGAGTGTTAAAATCTATATCTGTGTAAACATCTACATTTTTCACTCATTAATACTCCTCAACAGGATAACTATAGTATAATAGAAAAAAAACCTAATATTATCATGAAATTGCTGCCACCACAATTGATTGGTGGGGGTAGTAGAGCGCAGTCTTGCTTTTCTTTTGTTGTTTACCTTTCTCATTATTCGAAAATTTTTCTTTAATTTTCAATTGTGTCCCATCCCTCCTATTCTCATGTCCCCCTCCTCCCACCCAACAGGGAGGAATGGGACAAAAAGAATTGTAAGTTGAATTTCTCAATAGTAATACAATTTTTCAACATTTAAATGGTGTGTGTTTTTTAAAAATAATTTAAAACATTTAAGTTTATTGTTTAATCATTTGCATTTATAAATAGGCAAAGGATAATTAATAAAAATTATTTGTGTAAAAATGTCCCAATCGTCCCTCTTCTCCCCCATAGCAAATACAATATTATTAGTTTAAACTAATGCATTTTAGGAAACAACAATATCCTAAAGTTTTATATATTATTAGCTTTATACATCCCAATTTCCCCCCCCCCCCAAGGGTTCAAGAATTCTACCACGGAGATATCAACTTCAGAATACAGAAGAAAATATTGATTATCTGCAAATGACTTCTGTGTACGATAACCTGCACTTGAGAGGAGTCAATTTGGATAATGAACTTTCACAAGAGGAAAGTTTCCCCTTAAATGTTGGAGGTCCTTTCCAAGGCAGTTCAAGTGAATTCCGAACGAATATGAACTAATGAAAAATTCCAGTGTATAAAGCTACAAATAAATTCATGGGGATTAAATTTTAATAGCATTCTACAACGTTGTGAATAAAACTATTTTTGGTTAATAACACTTTCGTGTATGTAACTAAATTCATTTGAATCACATTTGGTTGTTTCGTTTTCTTCGAAAAACTCTTAAGCAGTTCATTGGTTAAAAGTAGGTCGAGCGATCCGAACTGTGATGTCTTAGTTCATTTTGATTTTTTTTAGGCAAAGTATTAAGGCATGCGCATTAAATATTAAGAAAAACTATAACTTGGTATTTCACCTATAGAGTTTATTAATTTTTAAGTTTCTAAGTGATACATGAAGAATGAAGGATCTGAGCGCCATAACAAACTATAATAACTTATATATCATTTTATGTAATTAATCATGAATATACATAAATAGTAACATTTTATATTTTTTTTTCACCCGCTTCAAGGTTGATATATATCAAGATTATAAACTTAAATTTTAGCCTCATTGAAATTTTTTAGATTATTAAGTTTAATTTTCATTGTTACAAGGCCATTAATTTAAGCCATTTGTTTAAATTATAGTCTTTAACCAAAAATCTAGGGTAAGAAGCATATGTCCCAATTTGGTGAACCAACTAACATGGAACCTCCACATATCAGTTCCCAAGCATGATTGGTTATCGCCTCATGTAAGGCAATAATTTATGGAGCCTATTTGTTGGGCAAAATTTATTGCGTAGTAATGGATTTAAACCTTGCACTAAAACTTAAAGATTAATGTTTTAAAATCGCTAGATAATTTTATTGAATTTTCAGATTGTACAATTATACTAAAAAATCATTAGGTTTTGCTTTAGAATGTACATACTAGATCTGAAAGGTAGAGTATTTCATGTTCTGCATATTTTTGCTCCTAACTTTCCCAATATAACCAGTTACCATATATTTAGGGATACCAATTTTGAGGATGTCACAGCAATAACAGTTCTCAATCCTCACCACACATTGCCTTAAACGTGGAAAGCAGTAGCTGATTGTGCTCAAATGAATCCTTCCAAACCCATCATTGCAGTCAAAGGTTATTTTGCAATGCAATTACTTTTACCTTAAGCTGAGTTGCTTTATGTATACATAAAAGGTTTTAGTTTAAAACTATCTTTATTATTTTTTTTACAAACTAAAATACTTTTTTTTTCTAATCACATTACAAATAATAAATGTTAAGTACACCTTACTGTGTAGGTTTTGTTTCCTTTTTTAATTATCAGTCAACTACAGACAGTAGTAATTCATAGAGCTTTGACCAAGGACCTCTATGAAAAGTGCATATATTAGGGGTATACCTATGAAATGACCTTGAATTAACAGATGGCACTGCACCCGGGTTAATAAAAGTGTGGAATTGCCCTACTAGCATTTTTTCAGTCTACTTTAAACCTTTCACCTGACAGGGGTCATTCGAACAGTTCACTTTACAACAATAATGTAAATCCCCCCCCCCCCCCCACTGCAGCCCTTAAAAAGGTGGTGAGGTTGTCCTTTCTTCAAGGGCTTATCACTAGCATACCAGCGGTCACTAAAACACATTTTTTCTTCTACAAAACACAACACAATGCAGAATCTGAAAAAATTCGGCAAAATGCTACTTTGAACCCGTTGTAACTCTAGAACCGTTCACTTTAAAACAGTAATGTAAATAGTGATTTTGTTTATAATTTAATGTAGAATTTGTAATTGAACTTTTTGCTCTAAATTGCATATTTTTCGAAATATTTAAGAAAAACTGAAAGAACTACCAATTTTTGAACTTTACCCCCCTCCCCCCAAACCCGACGCTCAAAACGGTGAGACTTTTTACTAAACAGTATGTAGGCTGTATAGAACAATTTGGACCTGGAATGAAACTTTTACTTTGGATGTCCGGGTTAAGCCTTTTTTTGGACTAATTGCACCGTACTATATTTCCAGTGACAATGAACGCGGGAAACAAGTTTTTTCCCTCATCCTATCTGATCCAGTTAAGCCCTCTTACCTGCTGACATAGAGGCGCCGTTCTCCACTTTGATGGGGTTGTCTATTTATCTTGGTGCCGATTCCTTTTGCGCTTTCCGGATACATAGCAGAGCAATCTTTTCCATTTAATAGTAAAAGTTTGAGACATTTCAAGGAGAGAAAAAGAAATAAAGTTGGGTTTTTTTTGTAATTTTTTTTTGATGGGCTGAACGTTTTTTAATCTGTTTGATTCGACTTTTTATTTATATATGATTCGTCGTTTTGATTGTTTCTAATTAGCGTTTAGCAAGTGAAATTTAGATAATTACAAATATTTTTTCTAAGAATTTTGTGATCATTTGTTTTGTATTTTAGAGCAATTTTATCATAAAAATGACATTTTTTTTTTAATTTTGAAGTTCAAAGAACTTTCTTGCAGAATTCAATGGAAATAGAATCTTAAAATTCTGTTATTTTTTTAGATTTTTTAAAATTAAGGATACATGGAATCTAATTTTTCAAATGAAATTTTAACAAATCTTAACCAGATTCTTGGATACAGACCTACTTATAACACATCCAACTTGTCTGTGGATCGAGCAGGAAAAATAGTTGACATGAAACTTTGTAATAAAATACAAATTGGCAGTGTTTATTTGACAAACAATAATTTTACATACAGTACAACAGTTACACTGTGTAAACGTATCTCTAGGAAAAGCACAATTTAGACACACACATAACAAAAACAATATGCTTTAAAACCAAATAAATAAAAGCAGCTATAACTATGGAATAAAAAAAAATGGCATGCTAGCAATTCAAAAACAATTTATTAGGTACCGTCAAATCATGCAAATTTGACCTAAAATAAAACATTTGTTTACCTTTTTGCCTGACTACTTTGTAATTTAATCCTTAAGGTAGATAATAGCATAGAGCCTCAGATAATAGCATAAAGACTTGGTCAAATTTGCACTAGTTTACGATACCTTCAAACAACGAAATCTATGAAAAAAATCTTAAATAAAGTTTAACTAGTTTAACATCAATGAATAAAAAGTCAGTATCAGAAAAAATATATATATTAGCTAAAATTTAGTTTTTTTCTTCTTAATATTCAGCATAGTACATTATATTTTAACACATTTGTTTAAATTACACCGACATAAATATTGTTTTTGAAAGGAATTATTAACATTTTTAAACAAATTCACACATTCAATTTAGTTTTAATAATATATAACTGGACACACCTAGTCCTCCCACTACTAAGAAAATTTACACAAGCCTTTTGGAAATTTTCGTGTATAAAAATGTTTAAATATATATCATTTTTTAAAGTTCTGTTAACAAAATATATTAATTATTTTCAATATTTTTAATTTATTTAAACTTTTTAGTGCATGCCCACTTTATGTAAAATAAAGAAAATGAAGCAAAAAATACAATAACACAGGCACTTTTGCTTTGAGCAGTAAGAGATTCAAAAACTTCAGTTAATATTGCATTTGGCCATTTAGTTTTTTTAGGCACTTTAGCACCACAACAATCAGCAACAACAGGGGTGATACAGATACAAAGTCAAAACCTACTAATAATTTCAATATTTTACATCAACATACATGATTTTTTTTCCACACAATATATATTTTATTAATAATAAATAAACTTTTTTTAGTAAACCTATAATTTAGACTGTACAAACCAGCATATTTTTGGGGAAGCGTTCACTTTATTTCGACATGGTTCAGAAGACACATTTATGTTTAAAAATTTTGCAATTTATATTTCCTTTTAAAAAAGTCAATTTATGAAGCTATTCAATAATATTTATATGTGAATTAAGTTAGACAGTTTTTTTGCTGTTTAAAAAGGTGATATTTCACTAGCTTGTTTTAAAAAAAAAATAACCTTTGAAAATTTAATTCATTATCTTGCAACTTAAACTTGCATCTTTCATCGATAATTATAATGATATTTTTTAAAATAATTTCTTTCCTGCAATATATTCCTCATAAACCTACAGAACAGTTCTATAAATAATTTTGTTTAACCAAACATAGATCCTTGCATTTTTTAATGATAAACTAACAAATATAATCTAAAGTTATTTCAGGATTACTCAACATAGAGATATTACCAATGAAAACTAATTTTTCCTTAATTGAGTTCACTACAAACAATCGACACATCCATAAGTATCACCCCTTTAGACAGTCTATTTCATTAAGTAACTCTTGTCCCCAAATTCAGCACTGGTGTATGCCTCCTCATACACACTTGACACCTAGATATCTTTGTCCTCAAGTCTCCAGCCTTGAGTGTCTGTGACCTAGGCACTTCGAAGGAGTCTGGCCGATCTATGGTTGCCAGCCAGAAACTCTGGGCAGTGGTGTAGTAGTTGCAACGGCCGTGACCTTGGCACTCGATGAAGGGCAGAGGTCGGAAGTCTTCTAGGCAGGAGCCGGGAGAGGCGAGGGGCTGGCCTATGCCTTCTGCTCCCGAGTCCGTGTTCTGTGGAATGATAAACAGGGTGGTTACAAAATCTTAGAAAAAAAGTTCCCTGATATTTCCATGATTTCCCTGATACAGAGGCGGATTTCCAAATATGCCGCCTATAGGCCGAACCAAAATTTGCCGCTTATAGATAGGGTAGGTGGGGGGTAAAAAAACGATTCAAAAGTTGATCACCAATGGTTGATTTATCTCATTATAACCCGTTGTTCAATGAAAGTCAGTGTCCCTATATTACTAAATTAAGTTCAAAAAATGCTGTAAGTGCTTTTCATCATTTACATGTATTTTTTCTGATCTCTTACTTCAATGCTACATAAAATAGGGCTTGAGGTGAAATATTTACAAATACTCCAATGTATGAGAGTACTTAAACTTCAGTTGCATTTTGAAAGAATTGCCTCAACATGCAAAATTCCGTTGTTGAAAATTTGCCGCCGTAGGCTTTAGCCTAGCTGGCCTATTTAGAAATCCGCTACTGCCCTGATACTTTCACAAAAAATTCCCTGATTTTACGATTACCTAGAAAACATGCAATACACACAATTCAATGCAGTCTACAGAAGATTTAATCCAAATATCGCGGGAATTAAGACTTATGAGTCAGCCTAAATTAACTTTTCTACATTTCCAAAAATCTGAGTTTAGAAGAATCACGTGATCAGAGAATCGTGTTATAACATGATTTGTGAGAGAGATTGATCCTTTCTCTAAGATCGGTTCCCTTCAGGCAAATCGGATTAACCAGAATATAAATTTTTTTGATCAAGTGTTCATTAGTAGTGATCACAAGAACCTATAAGTGCTGTAGAAGTAATCCAAATGGAAAAAAATTCCCTGATATTTTGCAAATTTTGAAAAATTCCATGAAAATTCCCTGATATTTCCAGAATTAAAAAGTTCCCTGAGAATTCCCTGATTTCCAGGTTCTGTTACCACCCTGATAAAGGATATGGATCAGCAATGACATCCACTTTATAGTCCTTTTGATTACAAAGCAAGCTTTTAAAGCATTTTCTTCCTTTACTTGTTGCAACAATACATTTAAAACCCCCCAAAAAATTATAGCAGCTTATGTAAACGTATCAATTTCTGTACTATCTTATAATAAAGTCTGACAGGTATTAGAATGTTGGTAGCCAATTTGAAGTTTGTAGCTCTTTTAGTTCAACCGGTACAGTAGTTTTAGACAGACCAATGTTTAAAATCCACTTTTTTAGAATCAGCACAATTCAATATACATAGCATAACAAGGAAGTGTGCTCAAAGAGGGAAGAATGTAGGTTATATAGTGCAATATACACAGAAAACACAAATCTCCATTTCGAATTTACGACCCTTATTGCAATACTTTCATTACCTTTCATATTTAACAAATTTCTACACTTAAGCCTACAATACTTATTTCTAGAGATTGGAAAGCTACTAATAAAAAGCAACTGTTAGGTTTACTTAACTCCCTTTTGTGGTTTTCCAGGAAACGACATTACCATTGTTGTTCAAAACCTAAATTGAAGAGTATAGTGAAAAACCGTGCTAAGTGACATTTTTGAAAAAAAAAATGAGATTTTTCTGTCCTTTACAGATAAAAAGTTTCTGCTTCTTCAAAAACTAAAAATTTAATTCATTTTTTACGGTTTGCAAATACCATTTTCAACAGATCTGAGTGCAAATGAAAAACTTTAAAGCCCATTTTCTCGTTTTCACTTTTTTCTGTCACCTAACACGTCCTTCCACTAAGCTCTTCAATTGTTTGAGATTCTGCTGAGAGGTTAATTTCAATTTGTTTTATGTCCACACCCAGGTAGAGTAGGGGGGGAAACAGCTATGCTCAAGAAATTTCTAAGAAAACCATATGAAGGGGTAGGGAAAGAAAGTGATTTTGAACCTTGCATTTTAAACAGACGGACTATACGTTTTGTTGTCAAACCATACCGCGCAATTTTACTATCTTCACAAATTGGAGAGATTTGATGCATATTAATTATTGTAAGAGGAAGTCAAACATCTTTTATTCTTCTTTCACTTCAAATGTTAAGTTTTTATGGTACACTGAATAGGATTTTTAATTGAATGTCCTCTGGACTTTATCTCTATGGACTTCCTTATACAAAACATCACTAGTTCATTATCTAAAAATAAAAGGTAATGTGTTGTTAAAGCTGTTCCATAGACTTAGAAATTCATCATTTCAAGCAGAACTTACCATTAGGAAACTGTATCCAATCCATACACCATCCCATCCTTCTGGACAATCTGGTATATCAATTGTTTGACTGTGCACAGCAATCACCTGTTAATAGAGGGGGGAAAAAACATGACAAATGTTTAGTAGGAACATTAAAGAGATCTGATATTTTTAAGTAAGTAACAGTTTAAAAATTAGTAGGTCAGGATGAGAGTTTTCTCTTTATAAGAAATCACTAAAAAGTTATAAAATTGTAATTGATATTTTATGTAAAGAAAAATGCCACAATGGTTGCAATAAAAAAAAAGCACAATAATTTGAATTATGTAATAAAATCATACAATTATTTTAGTTATTACATTTTTTTTTAACTTGGTCAACTTAACATCAAAAACTAACCTCAAAAGTTATCTATTAACGTATATTTCACAGAACATTTCAATTTAACAAACCACTTGAATGTTTATATAGTTCACTTACCTGAGTTGGTGTTTCACAAACAGCACATCTACTAATGTATTTTGGAATATCTTGTCCTACAATTGGTGTCATGGCCATTGACATTGGTTCAGGTGTACTCAGCCAATAACTGAAGTCATTTCTGGAGGCAAGGTTGCAGACATTGTTTAAGTTGCAGAACATAAACGGCATAGTGCTGAAGCGTTTCAAACAACTACCAGGTGTTCCTAAAAAGCAAGCATTGCAATGAAATGAAAAATAAAATGAGGCAATAATTTAGTTATTTTAAAAAAATTTAAGTTAAAGAATAAGCAAATTTTTCAAACATCATAAATCAACAGAATTGTGTAGCATATAATTAGGATGAACAGATATTTTCCAGCGATTAAATTTTTAACTAAAGAATAATCACAAAGTTTTCATAAATCAAATTTTATTTAAGTTATTTTTGTTTGTGAAAATTTTAACTAGTTTTACAAGCAAAAATAACTATTTTGATAAATATTGAATGACTATTTTGGTAGTTTTCATTTCTATATAGTTGAATAACAAAAAAAACAGTAATGTGAAATTAAGTATGTCTGATCATCTTGCATATAACATGTTATTAAATTAGTAGTATTTTAAACTCTATCAAGTCATTATAAAACAAAGAGTTTGAACCGAATACAAATTGCCACAGTAAAAATAAAAAAGTATATTAGGTAAAATTTAATCTAGAAGTAAGAAATATTTGAGTAAGTGTAACTCAAACCATATGTTCCACTATTTGGTCGACAAATTAAGATTATAACTTTGTTATACAAACAATATGATATTACAAAGTTCCAGGTTTCTATAAACCTACTCATACTTGAAAAAATTAACAAAGAGTTATCTTAAGTAACCTTAAATTTATCATTAAACAAGTAACACAACATCTGAAATACACAAGAGCATATAGCAATAAAACATCTGAAATATTAACTAACTCCCCGACACTACAATCCATGCTGGACCATGGTCTCTCTTACAATCCGACTCCAAAGCTGCCTGTCTCTGGGTCTTCGCTTTCCAGTTCTTAATTTACATGGCCTTTAGATCTGTTTCCACATCATCTATATATCTTTTTCTCGGTCTTCCTCTTCTTCTCTCTCCCTGACATTGCCCCTTGAAAATTTTCTTTGTGCCTTTGCCAACGTCTATTCTCTCCATATGTCCCATCCATTGAATTTTCCTAGTTTTTATGATGTTAATAATGTCTTTCTCCCCAAATAGTTTAGATACTTCAAAATTGCATCTCCTTCTCCAAACATCATCTTCTTAAATATACACATCCAAAATATACACACAAAATATATACCTTTCAAAATATATATAACCTATTTCCTATTTCAAATTTCTTTCATTAGCTAATTTAAAATAAAATTTCACAACAACAAAGATTATTCACCTAAGTCCTGTCCATGCGATTTTTCATTGCCTTGAAGATACAACAGCGAATATCCAGTCCACATAGGAGGAGCATTGAATGGACACTCAGGTATATTGCTCGTTTGGCTGTGGCGGGTGAAGAAATAGCCACGAGAGGGCGCTGGTTTACCAGGCAACCCTGGTATGCCCGCATCTCCGTTTGGACCTGATACACCTGATAACCCTTCCAAACCTAAAAATGATAACATATTTTAAGTTTTGGAAAAATAGTGCTCTAGATTTTTAGTTTTGCTATAAGATATAAATTTTTATAAGGAAACCTTTCAATTAGGGAATTAAGGTTTGAAGATGCAACATTCAGGCGTAAATAAAATTGGTGATTTGTTAATTGGAAAATAAGACTAATTATTATGAATAAAATTAACTATTTTATAATGAAAATATTGGCATTTAGTTCGGCATGAAACTTTTAAAATTCAAAATAGATTCAAAATAAAAATCAAATATTTTCTGAGATCTTTAATGATTTCTAATTTTCATGAACTGAATTATTTGAAACACTCACAGATAAATATAATATTTTTAGATTGGGCTATGAAAGTGGGTGCAGCCAGATGGACTTAGCCTTTACAAAATATTACCACTTTTTACGTCATAAACGCAGTGTTGAAGCTAAATATACTTAAACCTATACATACTGTACAAACCGCATCATTCCTTACCATTAAATCCTGGATCTCCAGAAATTCCTTTGTTACCAGGGAAGCCAGGAAGGCCATCAAATCCTGGTCGACCTGGATTTCCTTGAATTCCTGGAAGGCCATCGATTCCTGGATCTCCCATGGGGCCTCTCTCTCCAGGGAAACCTGGTAGTCCAGGATTTCCAGGATTACCTCTCTCGCCAAAGATCTTGGTCAAGGCGTCAGGGACAAAGGATTCACCAGGAGTACCAGCTTGGCCTGCAAAGGAAAATTACATGAAATTACACACTTGGAAATCGTCGTATTATGACCTTGGTTGTCATGGCAATAAGTATAGAAGAAATAATCATCAGAGGGTCAATGAATAATAGTATTCCACAATAGGTAACAACCTTAAGTTCCACAACATAAGTTACAATACAAAAATAGGGTGTATTACTAAGAACTTTCAATAATAAATCAATGTACACATTTAAATGTAATCATACACCTTATAAGATAATTTCAATTATTTTGAACCCTAAAAAGTTCTATGGCGGCTACCCTTTGTGCATGCACAATTTTCTTGAAAACTCTATAATGACTTCCGACCGGAACTGGAAACAGTGAACGAAATTTGAAGCTTGTATCATTTTTTTCTTTCTTTAGCAATACCTTCAAAACAAAAAAAGTTCTACTGCAGCCCTCTCCACATGCACAATTTTCTCAAAGACCTTATGACGTCTGACAGATACTGGAAACTTGTGCAGTAAATTTGAAGACTGTAGCTCTTTTAAACCAAGCTGTAGCGTGGTATTAAACAACAGGCCATCTTTCAAAAATTACTTTTTCGTATGGGCACCCTCCAAAATGTGGGAAACACCCAAAATCTTCATTTCAAATTTTTTACCAGATCACAATATTTGTATTATCATATATTTCAAATGAGGTAATTAAAAGTAAAAATCTAATAAGAACTTTAGAGCAACAAGCCAATTTGCTTAACCGTTACAGTTTGAACACGAACTGGCATCATTACTAAAAACACTATTGCAAGAAAAACAATAATAAGAACATATGCACCTTGTAATAAAAACTAACCTTCAAGTTCACTGTATATAGATAATTCACTCTGTATTTGTGTGCACTCATTATTCTTATTAAAATAATTAAAGATGTTTTAAGTTCATCCTCGTTCTTTTGAGTCCCACCACATAATATGGATTACATACGCTTATGGATTTTTAAATTATTTTCTACATTTCAAAGAAGAAATTAACATTGAAATCTATAAATTTACTAAAAATGTTTAGGTTTGAATGATTCTTAAACTTTATTTTATTCTTGTGGTGTTGAAATAAACAAAAAAGATCCACAAATATTTTACACAAAAAAAATTAATTTAAAAGCAAGTAAAAAAAAAACAAAGCATTAAACAACTAGAAATGATAAGCCATCAAATGCAAAGAGATATTCTTCATAAATATAGTGAATTACCTGGGAATCCTGGAGCTCCTTTACGACCAGGAATTCCTGGCAAGCCATCAAATCCACGACCTCCTTTGTTTCCTGGGAATCCAGGAAGTCCAGACAAACCTCTTTCTCCTTTCACACCCTCAATGCCTGGCAAACCTTCCAAACCCTACACAAGGAAATGTATCAATTGATTAAAAGTTTATGTGCATTTCATAACATCGTTACAGAAACTTTATTTTTCCCAGAATTGCTATAGTAATGTCAATGAAATTTACGAAAAAATTATAGAAACTACAAATAAATACTTGTTTTGTATATTGCATCAAAAATATCAGTTTTTCACTTTCTATTTTAGTTGACACTCAAGTTGCACAGTAGGCACAAAATTAGCATATTGTCAAAAAACTTGTTTGAAATTAAGTACCCAACTGTTAGACTAATTGATTTAACAACTTACATTTTAAATGGACTTTAAAATGTCGAATATTAAGTTACTTTTCAAAGAAAAGCCAAATTAGTCACATTCATTAATTTTGCTGACAGGGCAATGTAGCCCTGAAACAAAAAAAAACACTAAAAAAAGTAAAAATCTTGTTATTATTCAAAGATGTACATCCAGACCAATAAGGCCCATCAGACAGTGTTCATCTGTCTTTCTGTTGGCATAGACCTGAGGTACTAATTTCATGGGATAGTCCATGCCAAGTAGCTATTTTTACAATGACATTTAAGGACTATACCATTGAAATAAAAAAATGTAGGGGAACTTATCTATAAATTATTACATAAATTTCAATTATAATGTGTAAAGGCTTACTGGCAATCCGACAGGGCCAGGCTCTCCTGGCCTTGAAAGTCCCGGCAAACCTCTGTCGCCTTGAAGACCTGGCAATCCAGGGAGACCATTTTCTCCTCTTAGACCTGGAAGGCCTACAAGACCTGATAGACCTGAAAAAAGTCAACAAATAAGTTTATATGGAATTATATTCGAAACATTTAATTATAATTATATCCATTTTGGATTTTACTCCTTTAAAAATGATTGAGATGATTTAGTTGTTCACGGATAACAATGGATACTGAATAACTATTTTAAGTGAGAAATCTACACTCTGTGCCAGTCTAACTTGGGTAAAAACAAAGAGTTAAAAAGCAGAGGGAAAGGCGCGATTTGTCAGTTAGATGGAAACTTTTGTAATGCAATATTTACATAGAAAACTATCTGAATACAATTTCACCAAAATACACTTTTTATTCTGATAATACTGCCAAATTTTCTCAAATAATATTCAAATCTGTACATACCAGGTGGACCGACCGGACCTGGTGAACCTTTCGGCCCATTGTAACCTGGTGTCCCAAAACCAGGATAGCCTTTTGCTCCAGGTAGACCTTCCAAACCAGGATTTCCAGCTTCACCTTTTCTGCCAGCTATACCAGGAAGCCCTGATAACCCTGGAGTGCCTTCATCTCCCATTTCTCCCTTTTCAACTAGAATGTTAAAATGTGCGATTAAAAAATATTTTTTTAAACCTCCCATTACAAAGAATAAAATATGGAAAACATATAGTAAATTGGAAAGTAAATATGACATATATTCTGTTAATACATTAGCTCTGAAATTGGGAATTTACAAAAAAATGGGGTTGCTTAGATTTTTTAAAAATTATCTTACAGTTCAAAATACTCCCCCATGATAACTCTAAATATTATGAATTACAACATTTATCTTAATTTGAGAAGTATTTAAATGCTTTGTGAATATTTAAAGTCTAATTGTGTTTAAGGTTTATACAAAAGTTAGCGGACAACCATAGTCTAATTTGATCTCCATACTCGCAATGTTCAATTCTGATTGACTTCATTCACATGCATTGGAAGTTATCGGACAATGTGCCACAGAGAATCGTAAATCAACTACATCATTTGTTGCTTTTAGCCAGAGGATTTGTGGCGCCAATTTAGAATTTTCTTCCGTTTATATTAATTCATCAACTATTTTAAAGAAATTTATGAGTAAATATTCATAATCATAAGTATTAAAATAACTATTTAGGACAACTTGTATATTTAATGATGCTTAATATACCTATTGGAGTTAAAAAGATGAAGGCATTATAATTTTCCAAATGCTTACCAGAAGTTCCAGGAAGACCCTCTTCACCTGGACGACCAGGAACTCCTTCCACACCTATCAACAATTTATAAGAATAATTACTAAAAACGAAGTTCATCTACACAGATAATAGAATATTTACATAACACTTGCTTCCTCAAATAAAATATACATCAAATGTGATATTTTATTTTTAAAAAAAATGGTTTTAAATTTAATTAAATATTATTTTTTAAAGGAATGTGTTTATGTATTATCTAATAAACAATTATCTTCGTCTTCTTTCGTTTCTCTCTGATCTGGATCGGATCAGATCAGATCCACGAGGTTATTCTCCTTTAACTTCTCCATCACCAAATCAGGTGCTTGTCGAAGATCCTCCCTCAAAAGGCCAATTCACCCCAATGCTGGGACCTCTTCGATGTTGCATCTGGTGCAGGTAGAGAAAATCTTAACGGCACCAGAAAACCACAAGGTTTTTAAATGTCCAGTGGACAGTCGAGCCAAAGCAGTCTTACACATTTTCTCCTTGACCATGAATAAGCAATTATGAGGTGTTCATAGTATCAAGTTTTCAAATATTAAAATAATTTTTTTTTGTTTAAATAACATAAATTTTCGGATCATTTGATAGCAACAAGATTTTTTGTGTTATTAATACAATAAAAACTTTAATAAACGTAAACTCCGTTACAAAAAAAGCTAGATTTAAATTTTAAAAAGAACCATTATTTTAATCAAATGCTACAATCAATACAAAACTAACGCTAGTTATTAGTTTAACCTTATAAGGTTCAACTACTTAAGTTTTTTTTAAAAAAAGGTCAAATGATAAGCCACCTTTAGGTCCAGTCACTCCAAAGATCCCTGGTCTGCCATCCAGTCCGCGTTCTCCAACTTGTCCTTTCAATCCTGGGAGGCCAGGGAACCCATCATCCCCTCTAAATCCTGGCGAGCCTGGAATTCCTGGTAGTCCTGGGTCACCAGCGATGCCTTTGCTTTCTGTTGCCGATGCTATTCCTATTAATTACACAAAGTTAAAAAATGTGGGCATTTTGTAAAATAAATTGGAACAGGCTCATAGTGCTTTAACTTAAATATTCAACAGTTTTTCCATGTTTAATAGTACAATTTAAACTTTGTTTAAATTTTTTATCACAAAAGAAATAGGATGGATAAATCACCAAAACTGAAAAATTTAGTACTCTGATACTATTTAACAAGATTATAAATTATTTTTCCAATCACATTAACCCTCTATACCTAAACCGACCTTAAGTTTGCAGTATACAAATGTTCTACGAGAAAAAGGGTAAATAGTTCTCATTTTTGAGTGCGAGAATCGAATACAAAAAGGTATTTCACATTCAATAAACAAATTAATTTGTTATTTCAAGACATAAATTTATTATTTTTATTAGTTTAGCTTCAGTTAGAGTGTTATTTTAATTATTTTTTTCCTTCGATTTTGACGTAACAGGGCGCACGAATATCAGGGTTGAAAGGAGCAGCCAATCAGAGTACGCGATTTTGCGGCGCCAGACGGGTTGTTTACCAAGATTCTTCCGCTCAGTACATTTCTCTGCTGCAAACTTAAGCTCGGTTTTGGTATAATGCATACTACCGTTTGGTAACAAGTTAAGTAACATAATCCACTTGATTCTATTAAATTAGAGCTCCTCCTAGACAAACCTGCGTTTTTTCATCTATTATATTTCATTTTAAAGTTTAAGTTACTAATAATCCTCATAGATGACAGTAGTAAAAGTGTATTCAAAATTAAAGAGTGAGGTTATTAACTTTTGTGAAATTACGTTTTTGGCAGTATTCAAAGAATAATAATATTAGTACTAAATACTAATAAGTTGTTTTGAAAAATTAATCATAGTTAAAAAGGGTTATTTTGAAATATTTTTAGTAGTTTTCTAGTCATTATTATCAAAATTGGAATTTTGCAGTTGGTTTTTGTCTTATGGAAAAAAATTAAAAAATTGAAATTATTTAAATTCTAATGCACTTAAATTTTTTTTTAGTATTTTCCCATAATGTGTGAGTATTAAAGATACATATATATTTTTTGGGATGAAAATAAAAATTCATGCATTAGAGCGTTAACTAGCATCAATACAAACAAATGCTGGAATTAAAAAGAGAAAATAAGCTGTTAATTTGCGGTAAATAGAGCATTTACTGTTATAAGTTTAAACTACAGCATACAATTTCTAGCATACTATTTCAGCATACAATTTGAGATATTGACAAAAATGTCCTAATTTTAATAAACCTAATTCTAGAAAACTTCAGATTCCATTTTTTAAAAAAGATCCTAGCAGAGCATTTTCATTCTAGTTTATTACTACAAAAACTATTAAATAACTAAAAAAGAAAAAAGCCATTTACTCAAAGAGAAAAAGAAGAACTTGGAAAATAAAGTAAAGAACAATATATTTCCAATACCAAAACACTATTACAAACAGAGCAGAAAGGTTAATTACTGATTTGAAGTAAATTTCAACCTCAAAAATACAAAACCTATCCTTTATTATGAAAAAGAGATAGGCTAAATACCAACAGCCTTATTTATTCAATTTATTATATTTATTAAACACTTAAATTTTATTGTAATTTGCAAGTCTTTTTGCAGCTTATGTTATATTTAAACAAGAAATAAGTATTAAACTTAACATTTAGCAACACGTTCAGTGGCGTAACCAACCTTTAGGTCCTATATCTCCACGTTCTCCTTTTACACCAGGAAAGCCTTCCAGTCCAGGAGTTCCAGGGTAACCTCTCTCACCTTTTGGTCCTGGGAAACCAACTAGACCTTCCAAGCCTCTATCTCCCTGAGTACAATATATATTTTGTTAAAGATACTAATAAATAATAGGTGTTTAAGATTAAAAAAATTTTTTAAAAATAATTCCATTAATTTTGTCTTAGAAAAATACTCCCCATTGACATACAGTGAAATAAAAATCTTCCAAAACTTTACCAATAAAAATTGAAGCATTGTGTAATTTGATACAAGTTGTTTTAAGGGGGCGATACATGTAACCACCTGAATTTTGTTAATTTTTTAGAGACGTTATTAAAAGGGAAGAAATACATGAATCCTTTTAAAATTCAGTATGTTTATACATTACAGATTAAAATTCAAAATTTTGTTTTTGTTTTAGTTTTTTCATAATGGCCGCTGTAATAACTCATCTCCTGAGACCAGCGAAGATTAAAGTATCAATCGGCGGGAATTCTAAAAATGTGCAGGCATATTTTTGTGATGTTATTTTAAATATTTATGAAATTGAAAAAAATATTTTTACATGTATCGCCCCCTTTAATTAAAAGCAAATCTATAATATTTTCACAGAAAAATAATGACATTTCAATGAATTATGCTGAAATGTTATAGAAAAACAAATATTTCTAACAAATACTGTACTTCCACACAACACTTATGCTCAAAAGGAAACACACTAATAACACCTCAGAAAGGAATTCGCCAAACAGGGCCTATGGCTAGTTCCAATATAAAATTTCATAAGCTACAGTAATATATAAATTAATAATTTTCTTTAATATTTTTTGCAGATTTAATAATTAATCTTTATCGTTTGCTAATTTTTTGAACTTTGAAGAATAATGATGGATTTTTTTTAATAAATATCTTTTTGAAGTCACAAGTTTACATTTCGAAAAATAAATTAGTAATTTAAAAATTAAAAAAAATAAAAAATTAAAGCCAAACTTTGCATATTTTTATGCAAATTTAGAATTTCTTATGCATATAAAATGAATCATCAAAATAACTTTATTGTGCTATTAAAACAATCCAAATTAAATTGTATCACAAAAATATATTTTTTTTCAAGATTTTTATTTTCATTTTAAATAAAGTTTCTTGTACGTTTGATGTAATGGCAACATTGAAAATATTGAATAAAAATGGAATTTGCATGTTATTTCAACGTAGATTAAATTTTTAGTTATTTAATTTTTAAATAAACTTGTAATTTAAATTTTTTAATAAAATTTAGAATGTAGCCTTAACTGATTTTTTGCTTCAAAATGATGTATCCCACTTGTTTGTGAGACTTGCGTTTCGTTCTGCGAAAGTGGGTGACAGACGGACGGACAGAATGAACGATTATAAAACCTTCCGCTTTTTACATTATAAACGTAGTGTGGAAGCTGAAACTGACAACATCTGTACAAATTGTATGTGCATGTGAGCGCATATATTGTCAGTTTTTGTTTTTATTGTCGTAGTCTGGACACTGCCTTAAAAAAATAAATTAATGTTTTTTATTTAAATTCCTTAACCAACCTTCAAGCCAGCAAATCCAGGTAATCCAGAGAATCCTGCTTCACCCTTTCTTCCTGGAATTCCTGGCAACCCTTCAGAACCTACTGGTCCTGACTCCCCAGGGCGACCTTCATCTCCCCTCTCTCCATCCAACCCTAGGAATAAAATGACTTGCTCTAATATGCTTTCTCGCTTGTTTTTTACCATTTTTATACACAGAAAGAAGACATATTTACGCAGAAAGCCTTATCAATAAGGTAATGTTGTCATCTTTATTTAAACAGCAAAATAAAAGTGAAATAAAATTTTAAAATTTACTTTTGGGGTATGTATTTTTGTTTGTTTGCAGTATAATATGTATCATATTTTATTAAAATGCTTTTGATTTATTAACCAAATTAAGTATGAAACAACATAAAATGAGTTAAAATATACTGGTAGGAAGATAAATAACTCAATTACATGATTGAAAACTATTTTAAGTTTCCTTATGTTTGTCTATAATCCAAGCTTCTATAAAACTATGTTTTACATGCATAATAAATTAAACCAATTTAAAAACTAATTGACTTACTTAAAATCCTCATTTATACCACACAATATGGCACACAAATAACCTAATCGTAACTAAATTTAGTTGACATCAGATTTTATCAAAACACTTTGTTAACTGCAACTATTTAAGATACATATATTCTAAATGAAAAAGAACATTTTCCATTCTTCAACCAATCAGATGACAAGAACAACACCTGAGATGAACCCAACTGTAACTCACACCCATACAATACACAGCAAGCTAAAAGACAAGAAAAAATACATCCAAACAATTACCTGGAAATCCCATGTCTCCCATTTCTCCTTTGGCACCAGGTCTTCCAGACGGACCTGGGTATCCTTTTGGACCAGGATATCCAATTTGACCAGGTTCAGCACCTAGGGCGATTCCTGGGTTTCCGCGTTCTCCTTTCAAACCAGGCAATCCAGGTGAACCGGGCCTTCCAGGTGTTCCCATGGGTCCTTAAAAAACACAGCATAATTTGAAAAAAAATAACTCACTATTAATATAAGTTTAGTAAATCAGCTTTTCAAATGCCACAAAACTGCAAGTAAAGGTATGTTTTGCACCAGCAGTGAGGCAAAAAAAAACAACAAATATTTTAAATTTAGTTTTTTTGTTTGGGAACATGATAGCGATATATTTGAAATACACTATAAGTTAAAAAAAAATAACAAGGAAATATTCATAATGTAATGCTGCTCTTTGCAATAAATTTTGAATTATTTTTTTAAAAATGGTAAAATGAAAATTTTATAAATCTACCTTTTTAGTTTAAGCAACAAGCTAAAACAATACATAAAATAGAAAAAATTTTTATAAAAAAAAATTTAATTGACTATTTTAGTTAAAAATCATGTATTTTTGCAATTTAAAAATCAAATGCTTTTTTGATGAAAGTACTGCTTTTAAAAATACATGTAATTTAGTGTTCATAATAATGTAATGGGAAAATGTACCTATGTCATTATTAAAAAAAAGTGGAGAGAAAAAGTAGTTTTTCAATTCCTCATAAAAATGCAATGAAATATTAAACATCAACGCATAAAAACATAGCAGTACATACACAATTACACTTATGGAGTATATTCTAAAAAATATAGCTACTTCTCTTGCATACAATTAATTCAATAAAATTTTACCAGGTAATCCTGCATCTCCCATTTCTCCTTTGACACTAAACAGTGAAGCATCTCCTTTTGGACCATCAAATCCTGGTAGACCTCTATCTCCAGGCAAACCAGGCAGACCTGCAAATCCAGGTCTGCCAGCTAAACCAGGGAAGCCAACTTCGC
The DNA here is from genome assembly GCA_023701765.1 of Hylyphantes graminicola. Taxonomy (NCBI): domain Eukaryota; kingdom Metazoa; phylum Arthropoda; class Arachnida; order Araneae; family Linyphiidae; genus Hylyphantes; species Hylyphantes graminicola. The sequence goes on along the minus strand of CM043117.1, from coordinate 47,418,336 downwards.
CTCCAACACCTGCAAATACATAATTTTTAATCAAACTTTAAAAGGATTTTAGCACAACATTTATGAGAAAAAAAAACCTTTGAAACACTTAAAAATTGAAACTGTCAATGTAGAGAACTAAATAAAGTTATAAAAACATAAATATATAGGCTGAATTAAGAAATATGTATGCCTAACTGATGCCATAGCTCAACTTTCAGTAATTGTTTTACTATTGTTCATAATATTGTTCCACATCGAGAATCGCGTTAGACTTTATTGTAATTTCAAAGTTAAGTTATTTATGTTTTATTTTTATTAATCTAAAATTTATTGACTATTATGCCGGCATTACTAATTGTTGCTATTTATATAATAGATATCACAGTTCATGATTCTCATAAATAAGAATAATTTTAAAACTCATGATGTTGCTAGAAAATTTGTGACAAATGTTAGTCAAATTAGTACTCAATATTTTTAAAGAATGAAAAGGCTAATTTTAAAAACAATTCTATAAAAATTTGGACTTTTATATAATAGGTTATGAAGCAAAAATATTTTTATTTCATGCAAATGATTCAAATTGCAATACATAACAAAAATACATAAATCATGTTTAATACCTTTTAAACCAGGAATTCCTGGAAGCCCATTTCTGCCTGGGAAACCTTCGAATCCTGGTTGTCCCATGTCACCCATTTCTCCTTTCTTTCCTAGAACAAAGTATGAACATGCTATTGAAAACTATACTCTGTTGGTTTATTTTGATTGAAACTAAATGTTATAATAAAAAAGGAAACCAAATCATTAAAAACTTAAAAGATACAATTAACATCATTTTTTTTAATGAAATCCTGTAACTTTAAAAAGTTATTTCAAATAAAATAAACATTTACTGTAACTTAAGCCTTAGAGGGATGACCCCTCACCTGGCTTTCAACAACACAATAATTTTTCAAAATGTATAAATTTAATACATTTATTACATTTCAAATTTTAAAGAATGAGGGAGCCTTTTATACCATCCACTGCAGAAATACAATTTTTAAAAAATAAAAAAAATTAGCTTTTCAGCAAAAAATTTAATTTAAATTTCATGCATTGAAAACAAACTACACTTCAGCCAATTTGCTTATCCATCTCAGAAGGTTAAAATAATAACAGTCTTTTCCAGCATTAAACACTTTAAAATAAAAACAATTCACATTAAGAAAAAACGATATTTTTAACAAGAAAAATCTTGAAATATCTATAAACAACTAACCAGGTAATCCGGGAAGTCCATCTTTGCCCAATATACCAGGTTGACCAACTCGACCAGCTGTACCGTCTTGGCCACGAGCTCCTGGCAAACCTTCATCTCCCCTGACACCTTTCAGTCCTGGAAATCCTGGCAACCCTTCGAGGCCACGCTCGCCCTTTTCGCCTAGCAAACCTTAAATATAAATATGCATTTTAGAATTTCAATGAGTAGTATCTGAAACTGAATTGGACTAATTTCCCAACCTATAATATTGACTACTTTTCAAAAATTACTTTCTGACGGCAAATTGTATTTTAGTAAGTTTGGCCAAGAACAGAACTCAGCCATGGGTTAGAGCCTGCTCGTTCCTATGCTGATCCTAAGCCAGGGTAAAGCAAGGTAAAGCCTTCTTGTCAAATTTTAGTTGACAAGAAATTCTATTTCTTTTTAAACAATATACAGAATATATTGAAAATGAGGCATACAATTTTAAACAACACATTGGTTTACCCCATGAACTTCCGTTGAAGTTCGTTTGAAGAAATAAATATATAAAGAAACAAAAAAGAATTCCCAATCACATTTAAATCCAATTACATCACACACTATTAAAATAACTTTAATAACATTCAAATTTTCACATTTAAATAAATTTTGAATTTATAATTTTATACCTGGTAAACCAGGGTATCCGGGTAATCCAGGTAAGCCTTTTGTTCCGGGTCCTGCATCTCCTGGTTCACCCTTTTCTCCTGGAAATCCAGGAACTCCTTCATAACCTGGAGAGCCTAGGAGAAAAAATATCTTGTAACTAAAGAAGTCATTGTGGAGATTATCACTCACAAAAATGGGTAATTTTGATAAGCAATCTGTATTTTAATTTTTTAATTATTCAACTAATATGAAATTAATAAATAAGAATGTGGATAAGTTTGTTTAGAATTTAAATGAAAACATCATAATAATTGAACTATATTCTGCACAAAATACAGTAATGAAGATTTGCATCATGGTACCTATTTTAGAAAATGCAAATAATTAGCATTTGATTTTAAAATGAAGATATTTACTAGCAAAACAAATCCTTTATACTGTGGCAGGCTATAATTTTAATTTTTTTATTTATTTTTTTATTTCTAAGGGCAAATAGATGCCCACAACATAAAACTAAAAATTGACTCGGTCCACAATTGTTTGATTGTAGATACAATTTCCAGGCTTAACAAGAAACTATTCCTTCAACCCTTAATGATGACATACACCTGCCTCTATCCAAGTTAATTGGTCTTCCTTAAATAAAGGGTTAAATTAGTTTTTGTTAGTACCTTTTGGTCCTTCAGGTCCTGGAAGTCCTGGTTCACCTGGGAAACCAATTCGACCAGAAATTCCGGAATCACCCAGTTCTCCCTTCGATCCGACTAATCCAGAAAATCCGGTGGGACCTTCCAACCCATCATAACCAACTTCTCCTTGATCACCCTGGAGAATGAAAAATAAGGTCAATGCTTTGTAATATGCTGCATGCATGCTTAATAATAAGGTTAAATTTAAATAAAATCTTTCAAATAGACTTTTTCTTATTTCCAGAAAGATATCTAAAGTTTATAATATGGTTTCATTTTAATAAAATTTATTTTTAAAATAGTCTTTTTTAAATCTTTTGTTAGAATCCGGAAGTTTAGAGACAGAATGATCATAGCAATGCTTCTACATGTCTTATCCATTTTAATCATTATAGTTAAGAAAGAACCTTTGAAGAAAAATTGTTTTATACCTAATATATATCATCAAAGTTTTTAAATCTTCACTACAAAAGTTTTTTTAAATCAGTGAGTGGGCATGTGTTTTACTTAAACTTTGGTTTTAATTTTTTCATGTAAGTTAACTAAATTAACTTCTGCTGCACAGTATTGAAAAACTCAAAAAGTCGAACTCAAATTATAACTTATCAAGATATTGTGCAGCAGTTCACACACAGGACAATAAAAAAAAATTGTCAGGAGACTTATCTTGAACACTTAATTAATACTAATTATTGTTATGTGGCATATTTAAATTTAATTTTAAAATAAATATTGATTATAATTATATTATTCATTTACATAACCATTCTAAAATACACAATAAACTTATTTTTCATCCTTACCAACAAACTATATGCCGTGATAACTCCCTTAACAGTCAAAGAAACTTAACAACAAACCTTTTGACCAGGCAGGCCAAACAGGCCATCTTCGCCCCTTCTTCCCTTTGGACCAATAGGGCCAGGCCTACCAGCATCCCCTGGCAATCCTGGATAACCCTTGAGACCAGCTTCACCTCTCTGGGATAGACCTGGGAAACCAGCCTCGCCTTTCTGTCCTGGCATACCAGGTAAGCCGTCCCTTCCAGGAAGTCCAGGTTTACCTATAAATCAGTGGTCAGTAAGAATATTTTGAGTTTATACTACAATGAAGATTAGTTGTGGGATGTAAAGATGCTTTAAATGTTCAAACAGTTAATAGTTTACATATGAATGTCTCAAAATTAATCTTTCGTCCCTTCCGGGAAATCCTGGTTTACCAATAAATCAGTGCTTGGTAAGATGGCTTTGAGTTTATACTATAAGGAAGATTTGTCAAGATTTGGGATGGAAAGATGTTTTAAATGTTCAAATACTTAATGTTTTGATTGTGTTAATTTGATGACTATATTTGTCTCAAAATTAAAAAGGAGACATTCAAAATTTTGAATTAAGCGAATTAGATATTTTTAGATAATCACTTCTAAATTAGAAAAAAGTTTGAAAGCACTTGCAGAATAAAGGAAATACGCTTTCTAAGATAACCAGAACATGAATTTACACAAAGTTCTATTGAAAATTTTAAGTTAATTAAAGACTAAACTAAAAATGAAGTAAATATATATTCGGCCCATTTTATTGTGGTGAGCTAAAAAAAAAAATTACAATTTTTTTTACCTTCTAATCCTGGTCTACCAGGAATACCAGGCCCACCCTGTGGACCGGCTGGACCACTTTTAAGCTGCAGCTGTTGTAAAGCTTCATAACGATATGGTTCGCCCTTGTCACCTAAGGAATAGGTTTGGAAATACTAAATAAAAAAAATTTAATGTAATCAAATAAAAAAAACAAAATGTTTATCAATTATAATTTCAGAATTTTGTTTGTGGTTTTGTTTCGTTAATCGTGGTTTTCCTTGAAAAATTGTAAGATAGCTAAATTACAATTTTTCCAATAACTTGAAATTTCAGAGAGCAACTGTGAATCGTTACTTTATTAAGTAACTGTAAAGTGTTACTCCTCATATTAAGTAACTGTAACTGAGTTACTTTTTAAAAGTGACTTTCCAATCACTGCTATTAACTAATGCACAGAAATTGTTTATGGTTCTGCTTTGGAATAACATGAGTTTTACTCCATGAATCTATAATGGACAATTACAGCATTTTCCAAACATATTTTATTTCGATTAAGCATAGGGAGAAACTCCTTAATCTCGCATATTTCCGCTTTTTAAGCGCAAATTATTTTTTAATTAATTTTTAAAGTTTTTGGCGCGAAAACAGCGATGTCGTCATGTGACGTCATCTGTTACGAATTGGCTACCGCTCGCTACTGTCGTTTCGGTAATCGCAATAATGGCGCTTAGTGTTATTGTTGAGTCCGAAAAATCGCTCCGTTTGATGTTTATTTCTTAATTATGGGTTATAAGTACTGTATTGTGCAAGTGTACGAATACAACTGCACAAAAGCCCAGATAAATACTTCATTACCCAAAAATAAATATGCTAGAAACAAGTAGTGCAAAGCCATTAAAACAAGTTTATTGCTAGTACGAAAAGCAAACTTTCTTATTTAAAAATGAGTTTTTCTGAATACAAAACACTTAAATAAGAAATAAAAATATACGTTAAACACTTGCAAGCTAATTTTGTTCATTTAATCGGCGAACCGCTTAGGTGAAAAATAAAAACCAAAAATTTAGCTGGCAGCTTAAATACTCACTGAAAGTTGGAGTACTGGGCATCAAAAGAAAGGTCTTAGCCTCCATAAACAGAAAATACCAAAAGTTTTGGCCCCATACGTCCCTAAAGAGTTTAGGGTCCAAATGTGTCTTTTAACATTGCATGCACCGACAGATGACAGTTATCACAAAGATAGAGGCCTGCATTTAAAAATATGCAACTACCTGTGCCAAGTTGGGTTTGAAAAGTTAGGTCTAGAATAGGTGGAGGTGTACAACAAAAAAACAAGACTTTAAAACAATAAATAGTGTCAGAGGGGTGAATATGAGTTTTTTCATGTGGTAATTCTTAGGCAAAAAATAAAAAACAAAAATTTAGCTCTTAACTTAAATACTCACTGAAAGTTGGAGTGTCATACATCAAAAGAAAGCTCTTGGCTTCCATAAACAGAAAATACTAAAAGTTTTTGCAAAAAAATGTCCCTAAAGAGTTTAGGGTCCAAATGTGTTAACATTGCATGCATCGACAAATGGCAGTTTTCACAAAGATAGAGGCCTGCATTTAAAAAATATGCAAGTACCTGTGCCAAGTTGGGTTGGAAAAGTTTGGTCTAGAATAGGTGGAGGGCTACAACAAAAAAAAAACAGGACTTTAAAACAATAAATAGTGTCAGAAGGGAAAAATTGGGTTTTTTCATGTAGTAATGATTAGGCAAAAAATAAAAACCAGAAATTTAGCTGGTAGTTTAAATACTCACTGAAAGTTGGATTGTTATACATCAAAAGAAATATCTTGGCCTCCATAAAAAGAAAATACCAAAAGTTTTGACACCACATGTCCCTAAAGAGTTTAGAGTCCAAATGTATCTTTTAACATTGCATGCACCGACAGATGACAGTTTTCACAAAGATAGAGGCCTGCATTTAAAATATGCAAATGCCTGTGCCAAGTTGAAATTGAAAAGTTAGGTCTAGAATAGGTGGAGGTGTACAATAACAAAAACAGGACTTTAAAACAATAAATAGTGTCAGAGGGTTTAATGAGTTTTTTCATGTGTATTGCTTAGGCGAAGAATAAAAACCAACATTGTAGCTGGTAGCTAAAATACTCACTGAAAGTGGGAGTCGTATACAGCAAAAGAAATGTTTTAGCGTCTAGAAACTGAATACAGGCAAAATAGTAGTAAATTAGAGCAGAACAGTTTTAATCTTCAATATAGCATTCAATGCTCTCAGCAAAGGGTATACCAAATTATGACACAATCATATTCGAAACATACAAGTTTACTTGCATAAATGTACTAACTACAATAATTTCATTTGACGAGACAGTAATGTGCATTTTTAATCAAATTTAAACATAGTTTTTCTGTCAGTTAATGTGTCAAAACTGTATTTTTTTATAGTAAATATATTTTTATTAACAAATTCAGGAATTTAAATTAAGAAAGAGCATTTTTTAACTAAACTAGTTTGCTTTTTCTACTCTTTACTTTCCCATTTTGGTTTAAAATTATAAGATATTGAAAAACAGAAAAAAAAACATTCGAAATTCAAACCTTCGAAAAGGTAAACAAACGTTCACGAATTCGTAAGATTCCTCGGCTCATAACAGATGACGTCACGGCCAATGGCGTACCCGGTTTGTGCATTTATTCTTTTATTAAATTACAGAAATATTTTTTTGAAATTTTAAGTTGATATTCGAAACCAGGAGCAGTTTTTCTATCGGAACCAATAGTTTTTATAACACTTTGAAAAATATGCAAATTGTCCATTGTAATATGCAGGGTTGTCACACTTTTTGGTAAAAAAAATTCAAGGACTATTTAAGGACTTTTCAAGGATATATTTCTATTTTCAAGGACTGTATATTTGAACATGCAACAACTAAATTTAACGATAGTTTTTAAAATTCATTTATTAAACAAATAAGAGCTCTGTAACTTTCAAATGAACTTAAATATGTGTTATAAAATAACCTTTTAGTTATTAAAAATACCATCAAAATCACATACTTTGCCTTCTTAAATTATACATAATCAATGAATCAAAAAGTGAAATAGGAACTGATTCGCATTGAAAATGTTTAAGTCAAAAAATTAAGGACTTTTCAAGGTTGATAATGTTTTTCCAGCACTTTTAAGCATATGAAAATTAAAGTTTTTTTCAAGCACTTATCAAGGTTTTCAAGGACTGTGGCAACCCTGATTATGTTACCTCTCTTGCCACTGATTCCAGGCAATCCCTCTAGTCCGGGAAATCCTTTTGGCCCTTTGAGACCTGGAAGTCCGACCTCATCATCACCCCTTTCCCCTTTGGCACCCGACATCCCAGGAGCACCCACCAAGCCATCAGCTCCAGGGAAGCCTACTTCTCCATAAATACCCTAGAAATAAATGCCTTAATAAGCAGAGACTTAAACAGATTTTTATGTATAAATAAGAAAGTTTTTTTTGTATAAAAATAATGTAATATTAGTACAAATTACATTTTAAGCATTAGATTTTAGTGGTTTTTTTTAAGAGAATAATTTTTCTCCCAAAGTGATGACACTGAGAAGACTTTTTGTTCGCACTTTCTTATTTTAAACAGCCAGGCATTACAATTAAGTTTAAAGCAGCAATATATATATATTTTAATCTAGGTTTGTGTAATTTTACATGACTTTTGATTATCCTTCGATAAATTAATGCATTTAAAGTTATATACTTCATAAGGTAATTTCAATTATATTTCAATGAATTAAAAACCTAAAAAATTCTTAGCAGCTATTATTTGCGCATATTCGCAAAAACTTTATTATAACGCCTGACAGGTGGATCTTGAATAACAAATTAAAATTCTGTTCACCTCAGTTCGAAATGTAGAGTGGTTTTAAACAGACGGACCAACCACTAAAAACCACTTTCTTGGAATAAGAATCTTTTGAAAGGTGTAGAATATCAATAGGATATAAAGGATATCAATACTTTCATTGCCTTATATATATTAGATTGGGTAATTAAAAGTAAAGAGACCTGGTCCTCTAAAATCTATATTCACAAATACATACTCCCACATTGCCAATTAACGCTTTCACGACTTACCGCCTCTCCTTTTCTTCCAGGAAACCCAGGATACCCGTCCTCTCCTTGGATACCAGGTCGTCCTGGCAATCCTGGAGCACCATCGAAACCAACATCTCCTGGCAACCCTTTAGGGCCCCTGATTCCTCCTGGGTAGACCAGCTCCCCTGGGTCACCTCTAGGACCAGGTCGGCCTTCAATGCCATCAGAACCAGGAATGCCCTATAATGAATTTTGGAATGTTACTTTATGTATTGGTTAAGTTTAGTTGAAATATTGTCACTTTAGAGATACGCAAGTGCTATTGGCGACAAACATTGTAATTTAGAACCACAGTCAAGTGAAAAACCGACACCAGGGTAGGCACCCAATGCAGCTTAAGGGCAACATCGCATACAGCGTGGGGACTTTGGATCATATTTAAGGTGCACTTTCTCTCACTTGCTATCAGGGTTGGCATGGTTTAAACCATTGTTTAAACCAAGGTTTAAACCAAATGGGTTTTTTTTTCAAAAAAACCAAAGATGGTTTTTTCCCCAATTTTTTTTAGCAGAAGCACTAGAATATTGCAAAGCACAGATTCCCTAATAACTCTCCCTTCGGCGTTACTCTTGTTGTGAAATATTCTGTTAGAGCTTGTAGTGACTTTCAGAAATTTTCTTTTTGAGAGTGATTATGTAAAAGAGGTGTCTGCAATATATTGGTAAAGCAGTAGATATAAAAAAGTTTAACAGCTACGTTTTTAGTCTCATTCTGACTGCTAAGGCAACAACAGCCAACGTTTAGCTCAATTTTGCCTCTTTTGGTCTAGTGCAGTCTAAATTGATAATAAGCCTGGGATCAAAAGAGCTGCAATTTTTTTTGTTTAAAATGTTGAATTGCAATGCCCAGTATGAACCTGGGACCTTTTGCATGCAAGCTTTTACCTACTGCGCTCCTCAGCCCCTGAAGACTGTTGGAGGTTAAAGAATATGTTACAGAAGAGTTGGGTCTACAATTAAGTTGTTATAGCATATGTATAACATAAAGAGGCGAGTCTAATTTCCATACTAAAGGTGTAAAATAAATATTGCATTAACAGCACTGGACCCTTTTTTAATACCGTCAGTGCGGGTAACTTTGGCCAAAATCATAGTTTTTTTTACAAAAGAAGAAAAATTTAACTACAAAAACGATTTAAACACAAAAAAAACATTATGCATTCTAAGTATTGTACTTTTAGGAATAATTTTCGAACATTTTTGTTGAATTTTATAAATTAATAAAAAATTGGCACTGCTTTAAAAAATTAGGACACTGTTAAGAGCCGGGCGGGTAACTTTGGCCACCCATGAAATACATAAGAAACATACTTTTTAACATCATTAAAGCCTGTGTTACCGAATTAAATAGCAATATTAAAACGTTTAAACCAAAAAATAACAAAGTTATAAGACATTATAGTTATTAAAAATTGCATATAACTTAACATTTACATTGCAGTGCATCGTGGAATGGCATTACACGATGAATACTAGTATTCCTTGTCGCTTAAAAGAAAAATAAACTTCTATTTTAATAAGGAAAAAGAACTTTTTTGAAGCAAGATTTAATAACAAATATTTTTATAAAAAGCAAACGATTTTATTATGAAAGGGAAAAGAAATAATCTATTCATAATTAGGAATCCGAAAATGTTTACCTTTCGACCTTTGCGATTTTGAGTGGTATACGTTTTTTGCATTATATCTTTATCTTTTTAATGTTTAAAAGCGTGAGATTTTTTTTAAATATCTAAAAAATGAGCAATCATAAAAGTAAGAATTTTTCAAAAGTAGTTAAACAGAATACACTTTTACATAATTTTTTTAAGTGCAAAGCTCCATAAAGAAATATTTACATCTATGGCCAAAGTTACCCGCATTCATCGGCAAAAGCTTTCCAATTACAAATATTTTAGTATAGCATAAAAAGTTTTCAACTTAGAATCAAACAAACGGTGTAATATTCTTCCCCATAAATAAAAGAATCGAATAGAGCGTTTTATTTAAATATTTTCAGTGTTCTTTTAAGTGTTCCAGACAAAAGTTGGAAGAGATAGATTTTTGTAATTTTA
>CM043117.1:47400483-47402983 GCA_023701765.1 Hylyphantes graminicola | reverse complement strand
ATCATGATACCACGGCGTCCCTGTTATGAAATTTAACCCATCAAAAACTGAACTTAATAAACAACTGCTAATTTCTAAAGAAAAGTATATAATAATATAGGATATATTTCTTTCAATCAATTACCAAATGATTTACATGCAAAATTTATTTTTTAAAAGGTGCTAAAGAAATTATAGATTTTGAAAACTAAAGGAAAATTTCAATGCTTTATAATGTATGTTTCTAGATTAGAAGCTTTTTTTTCAATATTATGTAAATTAAAAATGTGATAAATGAATAATTATTTTATTGGTGCAAGGTTAATTCATTTATTCCAATCACACTTAAAAACTAGATAAAGAATGACAGAAACAGAATACAGATATTTTTTAACAATGAATACATTTTTGTACAAAGGATGCAAGTCGCAACTTTTAATTTTTTGAATTTTATGCCATTTTAAAAATTATTCAAAGTGTCTAATTATGAGCAAAGAATATCAATAACACAAAGGATGTCAGTCAGTGACAAGTATTCGCTCAAATTGCATTACAATAATTCAAGAACCAAAAATTGATACTAAACAAAATAATGTAAAATTTTTAATGCTTAAAAACACATTATGAAAAATCTTACAGGTGGTCCTTGGGCACCGGGAGATCCTGCTAAACCAGCATCGCCTCTTGCACCCTAGTAAAATAACAACAATTTATTGTACAATAAAATGAAAAATCATAAAATGAAAATAATTGTAAATCATAACTTTTAGCTAGTATTAATGACAATGAACAAGAAATTTGATCATAAAAATATACAGAACTTAACAGTTTTTGGAAAGCATGAATTATGTTTTACACATCATTTTATAATTATAATTTTAAATATCATTAATGTCCTCTTAAAAATCTACTTAAATGTGTACATGTGTTCACAGATGTAACTACAATTGCTAACAAGACTAAAGCTATCATTAAATATGCTTACCTAAATAACTCTACAGAAATTATCGGTGATAAATATTAACTGAGCAATGAACTACCAATTATAAAATTCTGTCTATTTACATACTCAACTTTTTAGAAGAAAAAAAATAACATGTATAACATAAAATAACAAAACATATCGCATTGGTTTTTATTTTATAAACAAATATTTATAAAGCCTTATTTCCAGTCAATAATTAATCCTTTACCTTATTCCCATGCCTGCCATCTTGTCCAGTAAATCCAGGTTCACCTTTTGGACCTTTATCACCTGAAGCACCAGGAAAGCCAGTTTTTCCTCGTTTTCCCTAAAGAGTTGTTTAAAAGAAGTCACAGAAAAAATATTTGAAGAGGTAACATTATATTTAAATTATTTGAAACAAAAAAAAATATTAATACTTGCAACAGTTTCTACATTTTACCAGGAATCTAACTTTTTTAATAAGCGATACATTTCTTTGAAATATTATAAATGATACTTTAAAAAGGCAGTTTTAAAATTAACAATAAAATATTTGTAAAATATTTACCAGAAACTAAAAATATGACACAATCCTCTTTTTTTTAAAAAAAAAATAATATTAAGAAAAGGAATCTTTTTGTATACCATTGTCAATCTTTTATTAGGTACTTAATACTCGCCCTAGTATGGTAAGAAGCAGTTTCTAAAAATGACTAAAACCGTTTTCAAGTCTGTGTTTTGAAAGAAAAATTATTGGATTTTTTTTTTAAGATACTGCCTTCAGCACAGGTAATAAAAAGTCATTGAACAAAGCTGACCAACATTTATAAGAAGCCAACATTTTTAAATGTCAACATTTTACTTAAAAATTTCATGAATGTGCAAAAATGCTGATCCAATTATTAAAATATTTATTATTAGTATGATATTTAATCAAAGTTTCTAAATAGTCCAAAAATTGAATCTTAACAAAGAAATTCATTCAATTGAATCTTAACAAAGAATATCAATCAGCCTGTGCACTGTGAAAACAAAATATTTAAAAAAAAAAAAAAAAGTTAAAACTATTGTAATGTAAACTGAATATAAGTCTAAACACTTACTCTGGGACCCGGATCACCACGATCACCTTTCTCACCCTTAGGGCCAATAAAACCCTTTGGACCCTGAAAAATAATTATTGAAGTAAATCACAGTTAAAAATATTAATACGCTGCTCTGTGCTTAATAAGTTTAAACATTTGCTACATTAAATATTGATTAAAAAACAATGTAAGAAAATTTACATGAAACTAAAGCTAAACTGTTTTAGAAAACTGAATTAGTCTTAAGAAATTGAGTTTCTTAAAAGAATTCAATTTAACAATATTGAAATTTTTGAAAAAAATTGTTTTGATAACAGAGGACTAATTAGAGCAGGATTAAAAATGGCCAAGAACCAACCAAAATAAAATCGAAATAGAAATTTTTAACACTGTCCCATTAACCAATAAAAATACACAATACATTTTAGCCTTCACATCTTTAAAGAAAAAACAATTATGGTTAAATCATCTTACATCATTTCCACTTCTA